>APFE031301821.1:101361-165493 GCA_000404065.3 Pinus taeda
AATCTTTTCTGATATGCTAAACGATTCATTAGAAATATTCATGGACGACTTTACCCCTTATGGAGTGACCTTTGAAGACGCCCTTCAAAACCTTGAAAAAGTACTCAAGAGGTGTATTGAAGCACACCTCGCTCTGAGCACTGAAAAGTGCCACATGATGATGAACCAGGGCATTGTATTAGGACATTTCATTTCGTTTCTAGGAATCCAAGTCGACCCAGCTAAGATTCAGGTAATTTAGAACCTTCCTATCCCCAAAACACAAACAGAGGTGAGAAGTTTTTTAGGACATGCCGGCTATTATAGAATATTTATTAAAGATTTTTCTAAAATAGCCTCCCCTTTGTTTGTATTATTAATGAAAAATGCTGAATTCAAGTGGACTAATGATTGTGAGACTGCATTCAATAAACTTAAGCATCAGCTATCCACAGCCCCTATTTTGAGAGGACCTGATTGGGCACTGCCCTTTCACATTTCCTCTGATGCCTCAGACACAGCAATTGGGGCTGTCCTGGGTCAGGAAGAAAATAATCTCCCCTATGCTATCTATTTCATTAGCAAAAATATGGCACCAGCTGAGTTAAATTATACAGTAACCGAGAAAGAATTTTTAGCAGTCATTTATGCTATTAATAAGTTTCGGCATTACATTACTGGCTATACTACCTTTGTGCATACAGACCACTCGGCCATCAAATATTTAATGAATAAATCAATTACCAATGCTCGAGTCACCAGGTGGTTATTACTACTACAAGAATTTGATATCACAATAGTAGATAGGCCAGGAAAAGAAAATGTAGTTGCTGACTTTCTTTCTAGGTTAAAAACTAACGAAAATGTTCCAGTAGATGATTCTTTTCCGGATGAGTATCTATTTGCGGTATCTGCTCACTCACCTTGGTATGCGGACATTGCCAATTATCTAGTTGCAGGAAAATTACCATCACACCTATCACACAGGGAAAGAAGAAAGATCATCCAGCAAAGTGCTAGGTACAGTTGGATAAGCGGGTGTCTGTTCCACACAGGAATAGATCAAGAAATTAGGAGGTGCGTTGGGGAAGACGAGATTTATGACATATTGAAAGCTTGTCACGATGGTCCTTGTGGAGGACATTTTGCAGATAAAAGAACAACTCACAAGGTACTTAGAATGGGATATTACTAGCCATCACTTTTTAAAGATGCAAAAAGATATGTGAAGGCCTGTGACAGTGCCAAAAATGGCCAGCCCAACCATAGGGATGAAATGCCACTCAACCCTCGGGTAACTCTCGAACCCTTTGAGAAATGGGCATTAGATTTTGTAGGTCCTATTAACCCTCCATCCAATCAAAGAATTTACATTCTAGTATGCACAGACTACATGACTAAATGGGTAGAAGCCAAAGCACTTATCAAAGCTAATGAGGAAGCAGTATTAACATTCTTGTTTGAAAAAATCTTCGTTAGATTTGGTCTACCCAAAGAATTAGTCACTGATGGAAGGCCTCCTTTTAATTCCCACGGGTTCAAAGATACGCTTCAGAAATACCATATCAAACATAAGATGACCACACCTTACCACCCCCAAGCGAATGGGCAGGTGGAAAGCACAAACAAGGTCATAGAAGCTATCTTAACAAAAACAATAAAGGAGAATAGAAGGGACTGGTTTCAACGTTTGCCCGAGGCTCTTTGGGCTACAGAACCACCTGGAGAAACACAACAGGATTCTCACCCTATGAATTGGTTTTTGGAAAGAATGCTATTTTTCCTGTAGGATTTGAAATTAAAACCTTAAGAACTGCCTTAGCTGTTAACCTAGATTTAATTGATGCACAGACAGCTAGGTTACAGCAGTTGCAGGAATTGGACGAGAAAAGACTAGATGCCGTCCACCAAACAACTATGATACAGCAACAAAGGAGCAGATGACAGAACCATTAAGAAAAAGCAGTTCCAAAAAGGTGACTGGGCTCTTCTTTACGACTCATGTTTTGAGAACTTTCAAGGGAAGCTGAGAACAAGATGGCTGGGACCATATGAAGTGGATACTGTTTTCCCAAATGGAACAGTTAGACTAGTAACAATCGATGGGAGCAGAACACCACTGTTGGTGAATGGCTACCGACTTCGGTTATATCAGCAGCCGATTTCCAAAGAGGACTTCAAAGCTACTTGCATGGAAATAAAACAGTATTCTTTTCCAGAGGAACTTGCCGTCCCTCAGAACACTTGAATTTCTATTATTTATGTAGCTATTAAGATTAGACATTTTTTTTTTTAGGAACTAATAATTCCTACCAAGGATCGTAATATTATATTTTCAGATTTTGCAGATAGAACGTGGAAAGTAGCTGAGAGCAAGGCTTAAAAAGGAACCATAAGGCGGACATCATTTCCTGTTGCTGCAACACCATTTCCTGTTGCTGCAACACCACCTCCGTTGTTGCAACACCATTCCCCGTTGCTGCAACACCATTCCCTGTTGCTGCAACACCATTTCCTGTTGCTGCAACACCACCTCCGTTGCTGCAACACCATTCCCCGTTGCTGCAACACCATCCTCCGTTGCTGCAACACCATTCCTCGTTGCTGCAACACCATTCCCTGTTGCTGCAACACCACCCCTGTTGCTGCAACACCATTTCCTGTTGCTGCAACACCACCTCTGTTGCTGCAACACCACTTCTCGTTCTCCGACATAATTCTCTGTGGCTGCAACACCAATCTTGGTGCCACGACAGTGCTTACTGATCCGAAATATCCTTTCCACACGAAAGAAATCACCTTTCGTGATGATTACAGAACCTCACCGTCACTCCCCCATCATTATCATATTCCCGTGCTTTCAAGATCCGCGATAATGATTATAATTTGACAGCAAACGAGAAAAGACGTTGTGACGCAGCGATCCAAAAAGGTAAAGGACGAAGGTATGTACGTTTATGAATAAGCATTAAATAATAGATAAGCGGAAAAAGGTGATAGGTACATCAAATGATTACATTCCCCAATCATATCATTCACACGTAGGAAAAAGGGAGGGGGGGTTTACCAAAGAAATTTCATAATAATTAGCCACGCCAACCACCGCCACCCTTAATTCTCCCGGTTGTATGTAAAAACTACAGCACGTTACCAATTGTGATGTATACTCTGAGTTAAAATCGGTAGCTCGGCCCCGAATTCTGAAGATTTACTGAAACAATAGCCATGGGAGGGGGCCTCATCACTCATGAACCAGCCACGACAGCAGTTCTGGAGCTCTTTCCAGAAATTTACCAAATCTTCATGCAAGCTGGATGGACAGAATATTTCAGGAGACTTCCGGACTTTGACGAACAGCAAGTCCTGGAATTCACACGCAATTTGACAGAAGGATTCTATTTCGTCCAAGGAATTCAAGTCCTGGTCACGGAAGAATTCATAGCCGAAGTCACCGGACTTCCAACCACTGGTACAAGATGGTTCAGCAGGAAACAAGTGATTCTGAATGCGCAACAAGACTTTCTCCGTCCGGGCGAGGAGGTAGAAACCAAGGGTAGAGGTGTAGCATTGCAGTCGCTACCTTAACCATGGCCAAGAGTCGCCGAATTCGTCAAGCAGTATCTAACATGCGAAGGTCGTTACCAGGTAATCTACCAGCACGACTTCGTTCTATTAAATCACTTAAGAAATGGTCAATTAGTGAATATGCCATATTATTTGTTGGGTTGTCTTAAAAATATGGCACGATATGCTATGAAAGCGAAGAATCCAGCCCTCTCCCTGAAACACCATCGCCTCGTTCAACTGTTGATTAACAGGGCTCTTCCTTTAAACATCCCGCCACCCCCCATAAATCCCCATCCAAGGGAAGGAAGTCCACAGCCTGTGCAGGGCAGTCCCCATCAAGAGGAAACTTCTCGTCAAGCTGAGAATATACCTCAGCAAGACCAGGAGCCTCCTCAACAAACGGACGACACCCCTAAGCAAACCCCTTCGAAAGACCCCCAGCAGACAGAGCATAGCCCCGAACAACCTCAGCAAATACCTCTGCATGTTACAGAAAAAGAACAAGAAACAGTGGAATTAACTGTGTCGCCCAAAAGAACCAATTCTCCCGCCCCCATACTCAGTATCTCCACTGATGATTCTGAAGATAATATCCCAATTATGCAGCTTAAACGAAAAAGGCAGCAGCCAAAGAAAACCCCAGTAAAAAGAAAAAGAACGAGGGTTCCAACCAAAGTATCCACAACCCCGACTACCACTTCAGTTACAAGAGCCAACAGAAAGAGAAAAACACCTCAATTTTCTGCCTTTTTACCAAAACGAAAAACGGCAGTAGTTGGATCCCCTGAGCCCTCCAGCCCACCATCCATTCTTTTAAAACCCCGTACTCCGACCACTTCCCGAAACCCTTCTCCCTCACCCACAGAGGCTGAGATACAGAGCGTTCATAGCTTCGTGGCCTCATATCTTAAGGCAGCTGTAACACAAGAACCAGCTATCGGCACCCACAATGATAGTGAGCAAGTGGCTGTAACACAAGAACCAGCCACTACCCCTGGTGACACACAAGAACCACCTGTGGGAAATATTGACCAAATTGATGTAGCAGAATCTCGGCCTCCACTCGAATCCACTATCTCACAGGATCAGACTACGATACCCACCCTACAAGAAGAAATTGAGTTTCTGAAAGCTCAGATTCAGGATTACCAGAAAGAGATAATAAGAATCAAGGAAGCTTATGAAGCAGAATTCAGTCTGCACGTTTTGGCAAGAGCAACCTCGGCAGCAGATAAAAGCAAAGATACCGAATATCTCTGTACAAGTTGTGGCGAGATATATGCTCAGGCAGGGTATAGGTTAGTGAAGGAACCAATAGAGGAAGCCCTCGACGCTGAAAATATAACAAAGGAATTTGATGATGCTGAAAAACTTGTTGCTACACAAGAACCAACAAGATCTGAAAGCCCTGAGAATGTGCAGATGGACGAACCTGTTTCAGAGGAAGTACAGAATGAGAACCCTGTTGTTACACAAGAACCAACAGGAGTTTCACAGGAAATGCAGGAAGAAGACCCAGCTTCAGAGGAAATGCAGAAGGAGAATCTTGTTGTTACACAAGAACCAACAGGATCCTTAGAAGAAATGCAGTCGGTAAGACCCGTTGACACACAAGAACCAACAGGTCATCTAGAAAACATGAAAGACCAAGAACAGGAACTTACTGCTACACAAGAACCAGTAAGTTCCTCAGAGGCTGCACAAGAACAAACAAAGGAGCTTCCCGATGCTATGCAGGACAAAAAGAAAGAGGATACAGATTCACCCAGGCCTACCCAGACTATTATGAAGGAAGATGCAGATTCACCCCGGCCTACTCAGACAACTATGGAAAAAGAGCAAACAGTCTCAGAAGAAAACAAGGAAGAATTGAAGCGAGGAGAAGAAGAAGAAACAGATTCACCCTGGACCACCAAAATCAATTTGGAGAACAATGAAGAAGCTTTGATGGAAGATGAAGAAAAATATGCTGGATTATTCCAGCCCACGTCAACAGAACAGACAATTTCAGTTGATGCCTATATGCAAATAGAGTCTCCCACCGTTAAAGATGCATGGGTAGAAACAGAAAGTTTTCTGGAGCTGAAACACATATGGTGGAGAGAATATCATCAATCTCAAGGTAAAGCATTTGAACAACAGAAAGGGACCTGGTTTGATCATGCCTATAAGAACTAGAAAGCACTGGAACAGTGCAGGGCACAGTATAAAGAAATTAAGGAACTAAAACACAGGATGTCCCTGATGTTTGAGCTGTGCCAAAGGATGCTCGCAACAAGGAAACCCTCCTTCAACTATGCCACATTCTTGAGGGAAAGGCTTGAATTTATTCAGTTGAAGGCTATCAAGGAGGGGAGACCCTATCAAGTGGTCACAGTAGATCAGTTCATGACAACTTTTGCAGGAGCACCCAAAAACGACCAAAACCTGCCATGTGAATTATACCTCCACAATGAGGCGGTGTCTGAAGAAAGAAACATTAATATGACACTTGTAGTAGGTGATACACAATTGAGAGCTTTCATTTCCTTTCTGGCAAACTAGCTCACCTGGCAAAATGCCTATGTCTCAGGCCTCCAGAACGAACAAAATTGCCTTTTATGGATTCGAGCTGAACCCCAGAACCCTGCCGCCTTCATTTCGCAGCATTTAAAAATGATAAGCAATAATGAGATGAAGGATCATGTTATGAAACTGCGAACAGAGGTCCTAACAGACTGTCAGCAGTATATAAAAACCAAAGCATCATTGGTTGTGGAAGCAAATAAACTATTTTGGGATAACTGCCCCGCAGAAAGGAAAGACTATCACCCGTATAACCCATCAAATCTGCAAGTAGCATTATCAAGGGTACCTCGGTATGTTGAAAGCATGAAATTTTGTGCAGAGAAATGGATAGGCTACAGATTTAAGTTCCCACTTTTGTGGTTGCCAGGTGATCAGTATAAGGGTAAGTTTGGACTTTCTAACAGAGAAGAGGCAGCAGTATGGAAACAGATGCGAACTGTTTTGGGTTTCAGAGAAAGGTTCGATGATACCTCCTTCAGCTATTGTCTTAGTAATCTTCATTGTTCGTCCCAGTTTTCTGACTCAGACTCAGATTAGACATTGCATGGGGACATGCAATCTCTTCAGTTGGAGGGGATGTTGGGACTCACAATTAACCTATTTTTGACCTTATCTTTTGTCGTATAATTACCCTTTTTACTGTCATAAGCAAAAGCTTTTATCCTAGAATGACATATTAACCCCAAGGTATGAAGTAACCTTCCACAAGTCTATGTTTAATTGTTTATTTCATATTCGTGAATATCTTTATACTTATCCTTGGAAACCCTGACTAAAATTGTCAAATAATTGTCATAAGCTTGCAAGAGTTATAATGAATAGTTGTTGAAACTCCAGAAATAGCAACTACGCAGTTGCTGCAACACCAGCAATAGTAATTACCTAAAAGCAAGCTATTTTGTAAATAGCCACGGACAACAGATGGCAGCCATCTAGAGAGTTGTGACGTGGCATAGCGGAAGTCTAAAGGAAAAGCATACAGTCAGCACGAACAGCATGGGGAAATGGCGAAGGAATATGACGATCCCGAGAAGACAGTCACAATCAGTTATCCGCCGTGTAACAGCTAAAGCTCCAGAAAAAGGATGCACTATCATATTGTTGTAACAGCACTCTGAATTGCTTATTTTTGACAAAACGGGTTAACTGAATAGGCTGTAATATTCTATTGTAATAGATGTCTCCTCTATAAAGAGGAGACATCTACATGAAACGGGGGGGAATAGTCGGTCTGTAACTAAGATTTTGAGAACATCAGCAAGCCTGAGTTCTATTGTATTTAATCTTTTTGGCAGATGAATATAAAACTGTTTTGAGCACTTAATCCCATCGTCGTTTCCCTGGGGAATCTTGTGAGAAGGACTGGGCCCACCTTCCTCACAAGATTCACCCATTTACTTTCCTGTTGATTGCGTAAATATATAGTAAGTTCTTCTCGGTACTCTGTGTGGATTTGACAGCATTACCTCTGGTATTCCTTGCTTTACTGGTACTCTGTTTCATTGCTCTTTGAGTTTGTTTCTCACCGGTGAATGAGAGTGTTGTGTGCATTAGCAATTCTGATAACAGGGGCAGGTGCTGAACGTCCCCATCTGGAGGACAGGGTCCTGATCCTCTGCCAGCAGAGCGTTCATTATTTCGTTTCTCAGATTTGTAATTCTAATTAATTGTTTTCATTTTAACAAGTATTGTAATGACATAACGTAAGAATTGCGTATACTACAGCTTTTGATGCTTTTAGACTTTAAGTACATACAGTACGCAGTGCCTTTGAAATAAAAGGACTTTCCCTGGTCGATAATTAATGTGGTACTTGAATGTTTAATTTACAAACAATTCAACTAGCCAACAGACCGAACACTAAAACACAAGAAAGTTAACAATAATGGCCTTCCGAAAATAGACTGGTGTAATTACACCCCAGGCCTACTAGTGGAGGTATCAGAGGTAGTTACGCTGACCTCCAGACAACAGCCTTTGCCGGTGCAAGTCCCCAAGATTTGCAAGGGTTCCCTTCAGAAGTACTGTTGAACATGATACAACGTCAACCTCAGGTGCCACAGGATTCCCCTCCACAGCCACCTGTGTGGATTCCTAGGATAGGCAACTATGGACACCAACTCGTATCAGAAGCCAGGCAGAACAGTCGTGAGGTAGGATCCGACAAGCAAGAGAGGGGGTATCTCTCATCCTTATCTTCACGAATCCTTGTGCTTAACTCCCAATTACGGAGATTTCCCAGTCTCCCTAATGCTATTGGATTTAGCTCCTAAATTAGACTTCTATGTTTTACAATTTAGAGCACCCATGGAGAATTTACTCTCCTCACGCCTAATCCAAGGCCCTAAATAAACTTAAACTTGTTGGTGTATTCTGATAACAATACAGAAATTTCTAGTTTATTTTATTAAGCGCTTGATTTTAAATGGTTGTTCTTTTAATTCAAAGGGATAAATGGAAATGAAACCAATGGTGTTTGTATGACGCAAAAGAAATTAATGAAAAACTAACTTATATGAATCTAATTGTTTGTTCTTCGATGAAAAGGAATTTCTACTTGGGTTCTACGAAACTTCTATAAAGCAAAAACTTTTTTCTTTTCTTTTCTTAAAGCACATTTCTCACTCACAAAAACTAAAAAGACTATTGACGCTTTAATAATGAAAAACTACCCTAATGCAAGGTGTACATGAAGATGCAAGATCGTAGATTACTCTAAAAAGAACGAAAGCAATTGTTTATAACTTATTAATAAGCCAACTTAAGTGTTTGAAAAGAATACAAATTTTGAATACAAAATCTTCTCCAAATAAGAAGGACAAATCCAAAAAGACCACAATTCACTTTCAAAAAATCAAAAGAAACCAAAATCAAACTTGGAAAAAGAAGACAAAAACAATGTTTTTTAAGAACCTTTCATTTTCAAGAAGGAATGAAAAAAACCTTTCGAAATAATTCTAAATGCCACCAAAGACTCAAAGACAGAAAGAAGAGCACAAGGAAACTTTGCAAGTCACAAGTTCGACAACGAATGAAAACTTGAACAAAAAGGGCTTCAACTTGTACTAAACGACCCAAAAGGTAGCAAAGAGCTTTGACAAACTAACCAAGAAGTTAGGAAAGAAACACTTTCAAATTTGTCAAAAAGAAACTTTCAAAAAGCAAGAATAGGTGTAAGGCCATGAAATGACGGAAAGCAAAGCAAGTAGACCAATAATTGAGCTTGACACTGAGATTGAAAACTATCTGCTATTCTAGAGGACCAGAACAATAAAGAACCTCTATAAGAAGTCTTCTGTGTCAAAACACAAATCATAAAACTCACTCAAAAGCAAACCTAGGCCAAAACTTTTCAAAGCGAAAGAGAATTCAAAACAGTAAGTTCACTTAATCATAAAATTCTAAAGACAGAAATTGACCACTTAGAAACCAAACAGACCAAGAAACAAATCTTTCTGGGCATAGATATTTGAAAAAACCATGAAAAAAATGGTATATGCGATTATGTTCAAGCACAGAGGCGTGTACATGCGCTTCTGATAAAGGAAACTTGCATATACGCGGGTTCACTTCACAGAAACAAGCGTGTGTACGCTACTGTAAACAGACAAAAGTGTGTATTCAAAGCTTTGCAATAAAAATAAAAAAAAAATGAAGTCATATCAAAAAGATTAGGCTTAAGGTCTGAGTTTCTACTGGACCAAATAATAATGTCACAGCAAGCAAAGCAAGAACTGAGCCCTAATTGACATTGAACAACCCAAACTAGTAATAACAAGATTGTTATCCCCAGTGGAGTCGCCAATTCTGTTACGGGAATAAGTACCCTTAGGCTTTGGGTTGGAACCCCAACAGAGCAAGAGAAAACTACAATAAGAAACACTCATACAACTCAGGAAACATGCTTATATAAACAAACTATGCGATAGCGACCATACCTGGATGTCCTTCGTTTGAGTAGTTTCAGCAGGGTTCAGACCCTTTGCAACTCTTGATGATCTTCGAATCTACAAATCAACCAATTCGAACATACATAGCAGCATATAGATAAAGCATTTTAATGAAACTAACTTTATATCATATAAGCAAAATGATTAGTTATACATCAAAATAACATCCATGCATGAATTAAAACAATATATGATGCATAAAAAAAGTTAATCTCGGGAACAAGACAGCATTTCTTTTTATTGTAGAAATCTATAACTAACATGGAGAGAATTCACCTGAGTCTTCTTCTTCTGGCTCCAAGCGGAACTGTCCTCCAAATCCATCCAGTCTCAGTTTTCAACAGCCTCCTTCCATAACCAATACCATGATATCTCAAGAAAGTGGGAGAATATCAACACTCAAGGAAACAAGGGTTTCCTGAAACTTGGGGAAGTGCTTCAAGCACAGGGATACTTCAGACTCAGTTAGGGATAATCTCAGTATAATAATTCTATCTCTTCTCCTCTTTAAGGCCTTCCCATAGAAGTCCATTTATACTTCTCCCAATTAGTTTTTTAGATTGGAAACAGTTGGGAAATAGTTGGGCCACTGGCACTAGGAGGTAATCAACAGGTAAAACCTGTGAATCCACCGATAATTAAGGAAATTTAAATTTTTTTAAGTGTTTTAACACATATATGCGTGTTAGGTATTGACTAACCCACATGTACACGCTTTTATCTCAGGGAAAAGTAGCGAACAAGGAATAAAACAATGTTTTTTAAAATATTTGGACCAAGTCTGGAAGGAGGGGTTGCCCTAAGCCATAAACCAGGCATCACAAATACCAAGGGTGGTAAATGGAGCTATAACAGGGGTTCTGCCCCCGATCCCTCTGCCGGGGGGGGATCCCAAAGGTCGCAACCTCCCCCTGTGGACCCCCCCTAAAGTGAATATTTTATGGGTGGCAACGCGGCCCCATTACAAACTGGGGTCCAATGCAGCGATACCTTTGAATACATAAGATAATCAGGCTCCACACCTAACAATCTCCCACTTGCAGACTAATTATATCAACTCCACCGCTGCTTCATTTGTTGGACAATGAATCCACTTTGGACCTGGTTGTTTCTCATCTTCTTCATCATACTTGAAGACCAATTGAAACTGAGCATATTCTTAGTTTCTCCCTAGTTACAACTTTTGTTAACATATCTGCAGGATTCTAGCTAGTGTGTATCTTTTCCAGCTTCAATTGTCCATCTTCCAACACTGACCGTATGAAATGGCACTTGAGTTGTATATGTTTAGTCTTGGAATGAAATGCAAAGTTCTTTGCAAGATGTATGGTGTTAGCCTCCTGCTGCAGCAGGTTACTCATCTTTCATGATTGACATTTTTACATGCCAAATATGTCATTCTTTGCATGCTGGAATGTTCGATATTTGCGATAGAAGCCAAAGAAGGATGCCATGAGAATGTGCCAGTTCAAGTGCCACTGCTGTGTTCCAATTTTGATGCACTATTACATTTTTGAAGAATTTTCAGTTAAAGGGAGGTCCAAACAGTTTAATCTTGGTCTCCCTAGGTTTCAATTTACTATTTTAGAATATAGAGAAACACCATCTGTCCAAACAGCTTAATCTTCGCAGATTCTTAGATAGGTAGAGAAGCAAGGGTGCTCAACAGCTTAATCTGAGCCCCTGGATGAAATATGTGTAGATGTAGATAGGAGGACAGAAAAAGAAAAAGTTGAAAAGCTGTGTCTGCAAGCCTAAGTGCACCCAAACCAAAAAGAAAAAAAAATGCTAGGCAAGTAGGCTGGGTAGGTAGTTTTGAGGTTGCAGAATGTTGATTTATGATCAATTTCATGTTTTCAAGTGTCATATTTGTTCAAGTCACAATTATTAGGCAGTTGCCATTTGAAGGACTCAAGCGATGCATGTCTAACTCCCCCTTCTTCCTCATTCCCCAAATCATTCACTAACTTCCCCAAAGAGGTCAAGAGCTGCTTGATGCCTCTTAGTTTCATCATTTTCCATATCATTCACCTTGGCAAAGATCTGCTTTGCCCAAGGAATATTCATACTCCCTTTATGAATCATTTTTTCCCTTAATAGCCTAAGATTCACACACTTGGCGCTTTCTCATCATGGTCATCTTAACTACTAACTCTATTATGTAACTCCCTACCTATCTCCCCTTCCTCCTACTAAAACTATGTTAATAACTCCCCTATATACTTATCCCTTCCCCCTGGTTGAAAAATAACCATAAGTACACTTGGGAATTGCTAAGTTTGCCTGAAACATAGCAAGAACCCTCATATTTCCCCTTTAAAAACCATCTTCCAATGCAATGGACTCCTTCCAAAGCATGAAATTCCTTTTTTTTAGGTTATCGGACCCCTTTCGAGGCCCCAAATACTCTTCAAAAGAATGTATACCCTTCTTCTGATCGCAATACACCCTTGCCGACTGCCTTAACATTATTCCGATCCCTTTGGACCCCCTCCAATGCGATATCGCAATCGGAGGTCTCAAGGCTAATGTTGCTCATTTTTGTCCTCCCTGATGGATGCTCTGCCGACGCCATTTTGCAAATCAGCGTATCGCAATACTATATGCCACATATGTATGCCCCTTCCCCTTTTCGCCGATGCGATATCACAAGTCGGCAATTGGTGGTCGCAAGAGTCATGTTCCCGAAATGCATGCCGCTTCATTTTGCTCCGATGCGACATTGCTATCGCATCAAGAGAGCATATCGCATCACAAATACTTCCTCGCGACATACCTCCATTTATTCATATATTTCGTTTAAAACATGATTTATCATTAAGACATGTTTCACTGCAAATTCATCGCAAATCGCAGCATTTCAACTATCGCTATCGCATCGCAAAAACATATCAGGCACCGCACCATCCAACGCCCTGCCACGTCACCCCGCTGACATCATCCACCGTACTAGGACCCACCACTGACATCATACTGACATCACCAGCCAAAAAAGGGCGCACAAGTGCAAAAATGCATCTTAGGAGGCCCAGATTCAAATTCTCAGGCAGTTTTCGATGTGCGATTAGGGCCTAGCGCTAATCGCGCATCGCTACGGGAAATGGGCCAAATTGGGGAATCTTTGGGGAATCTTTTGATTCCTCAGCCGTTTTTGCGCCGAAAATGGCAGAAAAGGCCCGATTTAATGGTTTTTAGCATATCAGCATAAAGTGAGAGGCCCGATTCATGCATTAAAGAGTATCAAAGCAAATGTGAAGCCAAAATTCATGCCAAAGAGGATCAGGTAGCGGCAAAGTGTATCATTGTTGCGGCGAAGTGTATCAGTGAAGATTTTCTCAGGGCTCGAGGCGAATAAAACATTAAAAGAAATCCTTAAAAGTCAAGAAGCAGTTAAGGAACCATTCAAAGCTCATCATCACAGTGACTGCACATTAAAACTCACATAAGATCAGTGGACCAAAGCTCAAAGCACAATTATTTCAAAAGCACTGCACCAGGCCATAGAGGACACTACATTAACTCTTTTTGATCCAGCTGCTTTTGGCGCAGCTCAATAGATATTTTATTTGCATTTAATTTCAGCACAAGTTTAGGTTTAAAAGCTTTTCCCGCAGACCTGTTTAGGTTAGCTGTAATAAATACTTTTGGATATTTTACCTATAAAGAGGTCCCTGAACAATGTGAAGGGGATTGGTTTTTTTTGGTTGGATGTTTTTTTTAAGCAGAGACTCGCACTGTATATCTGATAATTTCTATAATCAAAGACTGTTTACGAGCTTGGAGAATGGATTGTTTACTGTGTGTAATGGTTGAAGAGTGACTGTGGAATTCTTGTGCTGGTACATGACCCAATAAGTGCTTCTTACCTCTGTTTTCCATTCATATATCATGGTCTAAACAGCAGAAAGAAAGATTAGCTTAGAATTTGTTTAATTGCACTCTATGCTCAATTTCTGTTGTTTCTTTATGTTTTTCATCTGTTTTAGGCATAAATATGAATTCCACATGGCTCATACTTTCCCTAATTCACCATTTATGATAGTTATCCAGGGATTCTTAATTTCCCCTAGATATAGCTCATTTTCCTTCCCTATGTTAAGCTGATTGAGAGATTATTAATTGCCTCTCATTCCTTACATTTCACTCCATCTCTTTAGCTTGAAGGTTGTTTCATGTGCAGTTACCTTGCTCCACGTTCCTCTTGTGATCAAGAAAGCATACCTGCAATCCTACTCCTTGACTCCATGCCCAATGGTTTGAAACTTATCACTCTATGCATGCCTCTCTGCTTGAAAGCATCTTCCTTCCATTCAAACACCATCCAAACATAAAGAAAACCCATTGAACCCAATAACTAGCCTAAAATCATCATCAACTAAGCTAAATAATCAAGAGAGAGCCCTCTCTGATTGCAGGTGGGCTACAACCTGTAATCCAAAGATTGGTGTGTGGTTACCTCGGCTGTATCCCTTCAGGAGCTTAGGGACAACCTGAGTGATAACATAATGGCGACTCCACTAGGGAACATCCTCAGATAAACTCTCACATCCAGTCCAAGCTCCGCTGAGGATGAATCTATCCTTTAAAAAAGTTTATGTTTAACCAAAATTCTTAGAAAATTCTCTAACCAAACAGGCCAGAAGCTGGCTCCCAAGAGAAATACACGATATACCAGGTCGAATCCAGACCCAAATTCCCCAGCTACTTTTGAAAATCTGAACCTAATTTCTGAAATCCTTAGGAAGCAAGAGCATCGAGAAGACTTTATTGCTTCTAGTCCAAAAACAGTTCAGCCAAGCTATGTTCTAACCCATGTCAAAGTTTTATTTCATTCAAACCCTACTTCCCCTTGTTCATCATCTTCTTCTCCAAGTATCGTTTCCACACCTTCGTTCACTACACATACCACCACTACTACTCCGATTATCCCAGTTACTGTAGTTGTTCCACTTGTCCCTGTTGTTCCACTTGTCCCTGTAAATATGGCTAATAGATATGCACCTTTACAGCTTCCTGCAAATCCCGGGGCTATGCCTCAGGATTACCAGACTAAAATTACTTATTTTGATGGCACAAATGCCTGCACAGCCCTTTAGCACACAAAGAAAATGCAGGACTACTTTGAGAGTTATGAGATAGACGACAAGAGTTTGAGAATGAAGATTTTTGTCCAAAGTTTGGCCGGAGATGTCAGGACTTGGTTTAGAGCACTCCTAGCCAATTCCATAGCAGACCCTGAAGCCTTATATCAGTCGTTTATCAATAGATGGGACAAAAAGAAAGACCCCTTGCACATATTATCTGAGTATGACACTATCAAAAGAGGTCCTCAGGAGACTGTTTTGGACTACTGTGCAAGGTTCAATAATGTTTATAATGCAATACCACAGAACTTAAGACCTCCACCTAATCTTGCTTTGTACAAATTCCCTGATGGTTTTGATGCCGAAATGGCTTATCAGTTAAGGGAAAGAGCCCCACAAAACCTTGCAGAGATGCAAAATGTTGTTGTTAGTGTGGAGGCAAACCTAATTGCCAAAAGAAACAGAGCTAGAACCGAGAGAAAAACTACCTTTAAGGAATAACCCTCAACCTTAGACCAGAAGTTAGATGCTATTATCAATGGCATGCATAGGCTGGGAGACAGAGTAGAAAGTGTTGAGAGGAAATCATCATGGGAAGGACAACAGCCCAACACCATAAGGAACCCAAACTTTAGGAAAAATCAAACCACAAATGCTGGAAGGGCTAGTCCCGACCATGATATTAGGCCTCCTTTCCAAGAAAACTACGCAGAGGCATCCACATCCAGTGAGCCCGCAGAAGAGACTCACATGAACTTGATAGATTCGAAAAATGAGCAGCAAATCTTTCTCACTCAAGAAGACCAAGACTACCCTGATGTAAAAAAATTTCAAACCAAGACGGGAGACTCTTTTGATTTTAAACAAGGTTATGATTCTGCTATATATGAGGTCCACACAAAATATAAGCTGAGAACAAGAACCACTGAAGTCCCTGCGCCAACCAAAGCAAAGGACAACAAACAGCCCAATAAGATTAAAGGCAAGGTTGCCATAACATAACCAGTTGATATTGTTGTCCCAAACCCGCATCAAGTGACTGTAGAGGACATATCAGATATACAGCCTCCTATTGATCAGCCTCTACCTCCTTCTTCTTCAAAATAAAATTTGAACAGCTCTCCAAAAAACCTTCCCAAAACAGAAATACCACAAACTATCATTCACCATAACATAGACAATCCAAAGGAAAACACGGAGAGTATTCTTGAAAAGGATAAATCTGCTACTACTAATGCAAAGATTCCATTGGAAAAATCATTTAATTTAGAAGCAGATATTGGAAAACTTAAGATATCCATCCCCCTCTCAGAACTTGCCAAACATGATGTATATAGGCAACAAATTCAAAGGTCACTTCAACTACCAGAGGTCAGGGATGATGTAAATGTTTTAGATGATACCCCTGAGCTACTGTTTGGTCCAGAAGTTAATGGAAAAACAACATATGGATCCGTTCCACCCTTTTATGTCAGTCTGCACATACATGACAAAATCTTGCACAATGCTATGTTTGACTCAGGTGCCTCACACAATCTTATGCCCAAACCTTGATGTCACAAGACCCTACAAATATCTATACTCCTTTGACTCAAGTCAGGTCAAGTGTTTAGGCTTAATCAAAGACCTTTGTGTGTCTTTAGTCCAATTTCCCAACAAGACAATCCTAATGGACGTAGTAGTTGCTGACATTCCAACAAAACATGGCATGCTCCTATCAAGATCATGGGGAGAAAAACTCCAAGGATCCCTCCAACTCGACCTCTCTTATGCCACTATTTCTGTCTTTGGGAACCCAAAGAGACAGTACACAGAAACACTCATGAAGTATGCGGTGAGTAGTGAGGAGAAGCCCCAAAATTTTCCAATTTACTCAATCCATTCTGATATGGATTCATTTATTTTGTTTAATGATGACAACAATCCTCCAACTAATGAGAAGCCTTTAGCTTTAGAGCTAGAGACATGCATAAGTGAAGAATCGGTTGCTCATGCCCATGAAATAGTCACAATAGTCAAGGCAGTCAGTAAACAAGAAGAACCTCCTCAAACAGAAATTTTAGATCTGCCCAATCCTAAAAGGACTGAAACTCTGGGTACAAACCAAAAACAAAAAATTACATGGTATTTAGAGTTTGATGGTTCCATCAACAAGTTAGGAGCAGGGGCAGGTGTATGGATTCATAATACACATGACAATCATGCAGAAGGCCATGCCTACAGACTAAATTTCAGATGTACCAACAACATGGTGGAGTATGAAGCTCTCCTCTTAGGCCTAAAATTGCTCAAGGTTCTAGGAGCTAGAAAAGTGTCCATTCTAGGTGACTCTGATTTAATCATACAACAAATGAAAGGCAAATTTGTTACCAATGACAATAGAATGAGGGCCTATAGGACTGCTGCAACTGAAATACTTAATACCTTCGCTAAATCCGAGCTTGCCAAGATTTCTAGAAACCATAACATTCATGCGCACGGCCTAGCCACTTTTGCTAGCACATGCAAACTTCCCTTTGAGCCAAATCACCATTTTAATGCAGAAATAAAACATAGGCCCACTGTTCCTAACAATATTAGAGATTGGCAAGTATTTGAAAATGATGCTCACATTAACAATTTCCTCACCCTTGAGGGCGAGTTTTCAAATTTAAACATTGACATGGAGGCCATGAACGATTCCCAACAACAAACAAATGAAAATCAGTAGGCTGTAACAACTGCAATAGCAAAACAAATCCTTAACCCAACTGTTTTTGACAATACAAACATAGAACAGTTGAAACAAATGCATTTAGAGGAAACAGCCAAAGCAGAGGCTAAGTTCATTGATCTAAAGAATAATTTTTTTCCTGCTGGGCTCACTCCATTAGAAGACATGTTTGATGACAATGATGTACCCAAAAAGCCAAAAATGGAGCCTTTAAACACGGCTATAGAAGAACACAACATAGGGACAGCAGAAAAGCCCAAAATGATTAAATTGTCCAAAAATCTGCCCCCTTATCAAAAACCAAAGTATGTGGATTTTTTCAAAGAGTTCCAGGATGTATTTTCTTGGAGTTATGGGGACTTGAAGTGCTATGACACCTCAGGGATTCAACATACCATTCCCTTAAAACCAAATCAAAAACCATTCAAGCAGAAACTTAGAAGAATAAACCCTATGCTTCTTCCCCTCATTGAGAAGGAAGTGAAGAGAATGTTTGAAGCAGGTATTATAGCACCCATCAGATTTTCTGAATGGGTATCCAATCTCGTTCCCACAAGGAAAAAATTAGGAGAGATCAGACTGTGTGTAGACCTAAGAAACATAAAACAAGTCTCTCTAAAAGACCACTACCCTTTGCCCAAAATGGACCACATCCTACAAAGAGTAGTGGGTGCATCTAGAATTTCTTTACGAGATGGATTTTCAGGTTTCAATAAAATACTTGTTCGCCCGGATGACCAAGACAAGACAGCGTTTACCACACCGTGGGGAACATTTAAGTATGTTAAAATGCCTTTTGGGCTAAAGAACGCTGGTGCTACCTTTCAAATGGCAATGGATATTGCATTTGCCAAGGAAATCCATGACTTCCTTGTTGTTTACCTTGATGACCTAACCCCTTTCTCCAAATCTGATCAAGAGCACCTTAAGCATCTAAGACAAATTTTCATGACATGTAGGAAATATGTCATTTCCTTGAATCCTAAAAAATCCTTGTTTGGCCTTGAGGAAGGCAAGTTACTGGGCCACATTATTTCAAAAGACGGTATCAGAATTGACCCCGAAAGGGTCCAAGCCATCCTCCAAATTCCTTACCCAAGAAACATAAAAGAGTTGCAAGGATTCCTTGGAAAAATCAATTTCTTAAGGAGATTTATCCCAAACTTAGCTGAACTGATAAGACTATTAAGTAACATGTTAAAAAAGGATGCTAAGGTAAGATGGTCTCTGGAAACCAAGCAGGCTTTTGAGAGTATCAAAGTTGCCTTGACTCAAACGCCCGTACTCACAAGTCGACAATCTGACAAGGATTTTATCATCTTTTCATTTGCATCTTATCACACCATAGCTGTTGTCCTTTTGCAAAAGGATGATCAAGGAAATGAAAATCCTATTGCATCTTTCAGCCGAGCCTTAAGAGATGCACCTTTGAAATACCAAATCATGGAAAAACAGGCCTATGCCCTTGTCAAAGCCATCAAAGACTTCAGAGTTTATATTTTATATTCACATGTGATTGCTTATGTGCCAAATGTTGTTGTAAAAGACATATTAACTCAAGAAGGCATAGAAGGGAAAAGAGGCAAATGGATTGCCAGTATTCTTGAATATGACATTGAGATAAAACCCACAAAGCCGATAAAGGGACAAGGTTTAGCCAAGCTAATGTCCAAAACAAATTTTCAGGCCTTAGACATCAACCAGCTGGACAATGAACAGGAGCTGGCGACTCCACATATCAGTGAAACCTTTTTGCAATCCCCATGGTACGCTAATATTTGCTTTGTATTGTTAAACATGTGTGCTCCCCCAGGATTGTCCAAAACCAAGAAAAGATTTTTGAAAATGAAAGCTTTAAAGTTTTGTGTCTTAGACGGTGCCTTATTTTGGAAAAATCATGAAGGAATATTGCTAAAATGTTTAACCATGAATGAAACCAACAGCATCATGAAAGAGTTTCATTCAGGGGACTGTGGAGGGCATCTATATTGGAAATCCACTGCTGATAAGATATTAAGGGTTGGTTACTATTGGACCTCATTATTTTCGGATGTCAAGAAATTTGTTGTCTCATGTCACAAATGCCAAATCTTTGAAGGAAAAAGAAAATTGTTGCCTTTGACCCTTAAGCCTATCTCAACCGAACAGCCTTTTCAACAATGGGGTCTTGACTTCATTGGAGAAATCCACCCAGCATCCTCAGGCCAGCATAAGTGGATTCTAACAGCCACAGACTATTTCACCAAGTGGATTGAGGCCATCCCATGTAGGCAAGCCAATGACTCCACTATTATCTAATTCCTTGAGGACAATATCCTTTCTAGATTTGGCTGCCCTGAGAAAATCATCACTGACAATGTTGCTGCTTTCAAATCTAGAAAGATGATCAACTTCTGCCATAAATTTCACATTACCTTGGGCCACTCTTAAGCTTATTATCCTCAAGGTAATGGTTTGGCCGAATCATCCAACAAAAGCCTCATCAACATCATAAAGAAAGTGTTGGAAGAGAAAAAAAAGAATTGGCATAGGAAGCTCACAAATGCCCTATGGGCAGACAGACTTTCAACCAAGAAATCCATTGGGATGAGCCCCTATGAGCTAGTATATGGCATGGAAGCTAGATTTCCTTCATCACAGGGCATTCCTACTATCAAGCTATTACAGGAGAGTCAGGCTGAACCAAATGACATTCAAAGAAGAATTAATCAGACCATTCACCTTCAACAAACCAGAGAGCAGGTGTATGACAGAGCTCAGACTTTGCAGGAAAAGCTCAAAAAGATGTTTGATAAGAGATCCAAGGTTGAGGATTTCTGTGTTGGCAGCAAAGTTCTAAGGTGGGATTCACGAAGAGAAGACAAAGGCAAACATGCAAAATTCGATTTTCTTTGGAAAGTTCCATTCATTATCAGCGATGTGCAAGGCAATAATACATATTTTCTCAAATCGGTAGATGGCAGCACAGCTGAAGAGGGCCCTGTAAATGGCCAAATGTTAAAACATTATCATGATCCCTTTTGTTGAAGATCTCCCAGCAAGATCATGTATGTACATAAATGTTTGTATATATGAGCATTTTATTTTATTTTTTATATAAAAGTCCAGGCGATAGAGCACGTAGAAGAAAGCAGGCAGTGCTTCACAGTTCACAAGCAAATCAGTTGAGGGAAAGTGTTGTTCTGATTCCACAGTTTCAATTATCCGACAGTCAGCACTAAGAAATTTCAATTTACAGCAACAGTAGAAGATCCAGGCAGTCTGACCTGCTGTTCTTGACTTTTCACAAGGAAAATCCATCCCCAAGTGGAGCCACTGTTAGCCTCCTGCTGCAGCAGGTTACTCATCTTTCATGATTGACATTTTTACATGCCAAATATGTCATTCTTTGCATGTTGCAATGTTCCATATTTGCGACATAAGCCAAAGAAGGATGCCATGAGAATGTGCCAGATCAAGTGCCAATGTTGTGTTCCAATTTTGATGCACTATTACATTTTTGAAGAATTTTTAGTTAAAGGGAGGTCCAAACAGTTTAATCTTGGTCTCCCTAGGTTTCAATTTACTGTTTTAGAATATAGAGAAACACCATCTGTCCAAACAGCTTAATCTTGGCAGATTCTTAGATAGGTAGAGAAGTAAGGGTGCTCAACAGCTTAATCCGAGCCCCTGGATGAAATATGTGTAGATGTAGATAGGAAGACAGAAAAAGAAAAAGTTGAAAAGCTGGGTCTGCAAGTCTAAGTGCACCCAAACCAAAAAGAAGAAAAAATGCTAGGCAAGTAGGCTGGGTAAGTAGTTTTGAGGTTGCAGAATGTTGATTTGTGATCAATTTCATGTTTTCAAGTGTCATATCTGTTCAAATCACAATTATCAGGCAGTTGCCATTTGAAGAACTCAAGCGACGCATGTCTAACTCCCCCTTCTTCCTCATTCCCCAAATCATTCACTAACTTCCCCAAAGAGGTCAAGATCTGCTTGATGCCTCTTAGTTTCACCATTTTCCATATCATTCACCTTGGTAAAGATCTGCTTTGCCCAAGGAATATTCATACTCCCTTTATGAATCATTTTTTCCCTTAATAGCCTAAGATTCACACACTTAGCGCTTTCTCATCATGGTCATCTTAACTACTAACTCTATTATGTAACTCCCTACCTATCTCCCCTTCCCCCTACTAAAACTATGTTAATAACTCCCCTATATACTTATCCCTTCCCCTTGGTTGAAAAATAACCATAAGTACACTTGGGAATTGCTAAGTTTGCCTGAAACATAGCAAGTACCCTCATTTTGCCCCTTTAAAAACCATCTTCCAATGCAATGGACTCCTTCCAAAGCATGAAATTCCTTCTTTTTAGGTTATCGGACCCCTTCCAAGGCCCCAAATACTCTTCAAAAGCATATATACCCTTCTTCTGATTGCAATAAACCCTTACCGACTGCCTTAACATTCTTCTGATCCCTTTGGACCCCCTTCGACGTGATATCGCAGTCGGAGGTCTCAAGGCTAATGTTGCTCGTTTTTGTCCTCCTCGATGGAAGCTCCATCGATGTTGTTTCGCAAATCGGCGTATCGCAATACTATATGCCACACATGTATGCCCCTTCCCCTTTTCGCCGATGCGATATCACAAGTCGGCAATCGGTGGTCGCAAGAGTCATGTTCCCGAAATGCATGCCGCTTCATTTTGCTCCGATGCAACATTGCTATCGCATCAAGAGAGCATATCGCATCACAAATACTTACTCGCCGCATACCTCCATTTATTCATATATTTCGTTTAAAACATGATTTATCATTAAGACATGTTTCACTGGAAATTCATCGCAAATCGCAGCATTTCAGTTATCGTTATCGCATCGCAAAAACATATCAGGCACCGTACCATCCAACGCCCTACCACGTCACTCTGCCACGTCACCCCGCTGATGTCATCCGTCGTACCAAGACCCACCGCTGACGTCATGCTGACATCACCAGCCAAAGAAGGGCGCGCAAGCGTAAAAAAGCATCTTAGGAGGCCCGGATTCAAATTCTCAGGCAGTTTTCGATGCGCGATTAGCGCCTAGCGCTAATCGCGCATCGCTATGGGAAATGGGCCAAAATGGGGAATATTTTGATTTCTCAGCCGTTTTTGCGCCGAAAATGGCAGAAAAGGTCCGATTTAATGGTTTTTAGCATATCAGCATAAAGTGAGGTGCCCGATTCAGGCATTAAAGAGTATCAGAGCAAATGTGAAGCCAAAATTCATGCCAAAGAGGATCAGGTAGCGGCAAAGTGTATCAGTGTTGCGGCGAAGTGTATCAGTGAAGATTTTCTCAGGGCTCGAGGTGAATAAAACATTAAAAGAAATCCTTAAAAGTCAAGAAGCAGTTAAGGAACCATTCAAAGCTCATCATCATAGTGACTGCACATTAAAACTCACATAAGGTCAGTGGACCAAAGCTCAAAGCACAGTTATTGCAAAAGCACTGCACCAGGCCACAGAGGACACTACATTAACTCTTTTTGATCCAGCTGCTTCTGGCGCAGCTCAATAGATATTTTATTTGCATTTAATTTCAGCACAAGTTTAGGTTTAAAATCTTTTCCCGCAGACCTGTTTAGGTCAACTGTAATAAATACTTCTGGATATTTTACCTATAAAGACAGCCCTGAACAATGTGAAGGGGGTTGGTTTTTTTTGGTTGGATGTTTTGTTTAAGCAGAGACTCGCATTGTATATCTGATCATTTCTATAATCAAAGACTGCTTACGAGCTTGGAGAATGGATTGTTTACTGTGTGTAATGGTTGAAGAGTGACTGTGGAATTCTTGTGCTGGTACATGACCCAATAAGTGCTTCTTACCTCTGTTTTCCATTCATAAATCATGGTCTAAACAACAGAAAGAAAGATTAGCTTAGAATTTGTTTAATTGCACTCTATGCTCAATTTCTGTTGTTTCTTTATGTTTTTCATCTGTTTTAGGTATAAATATGAATTCCACATGGCTCATATTTGCCCTAATTCACCATGTATGACAGTTATCCAGGGATTCTTAACTGCCCCTAGATAGAGCTCATTTTCCTTCCCTTTGTTAAGCTGATTGGGAGATTCTTAATTGCCTCTCATTCCTTACATTTCACTCCATCTCTTTAGCTTGAAGGTTGTTTCATGTGCAGCTACCTTGCTCCACGTTCCTCTTGTGATCAAGAAAGCATACCTGCGGTCCTACTCCTTGACTCCATGCCCAATGGTTTGAAACTTATCACTCTATTCATGCCTCTCCGCCTAAAAGCATCTTCCCTCCATTCAAACACCATCCAAACATAAACAAAATCCATTGAACCCAATAACTAGCCTAAAATCATCATCAACAAAGCTAAATCATCAAGAGAGCGCCCTCTCTGATTGCAGGTGGGCTAGAACCTACAATCCAAAGATTGGTTTGTGGTTACCTCGGCCGTATCCGTTCAAGAGCTTAGGGAAAACCTGAGTGATAACAGCCGGAACACGTCTCTAGCCTAGGCTTCTAGATGTGTTGCGTTAGGTTCCAAAGTGTCGTTAAGTTCATTGAGATTTATTTTAGATTTGATATTGTTTAGAAGTTTGTCTTTCAAGGTTCAGCATGTGATGAAGATATAAAATTCCTAAATGTGTAATCTAAAATGATAAACAGTCATTTTTTACTTTTTAGCAATGAAAATCCTAGCTACTAAGGAAAGAAGATTACGATTTCTTTCAAACAGAGAGAAAAGAGCACACACTAAATGCACTTTTCCTAAATCATTTTTCGCACACAGTCTAAATGCAAATGCAAATGCATGTATTTTTTTTCATTCCCTTTAATGTGAAGAATGCAAAAAAATAAAACTAAGTACAAATTTGAACTATTTTCTTCAAAGTGACATTTCGATGATTTCTTTTCAAAATGAAAGGAAGACTAAACGATGCTTTTCGATTTCAAATAGAAAAATCTTTCGACACTTCAAATATCAACAAATCAAAGAAAATACATGACAAAAATTTCGATCGACTATCTAGAGGAGGAAGACTTTACGACACTCTTCTTTTTTGACACAGAACGATAGTTACAACACTCTTCCACCAAAATGACAGTTTTATTCGAGTAACTTTTTGACTAAGGATCGTAAATGATGGACAACTACATAAAAACGTTTACTAATCCTAATCAATGGAGGCTGGACTATGTAAAGGAAGGAGGCTTCAGCAATGAGATACTGATCATAAGCAGCAAAACAACTGAAAAGAGCTGAAAACAAAGACAAAAAACCCAAATTTCAAGGAGAGAAATAGGATTACTTAGTCATTGCACCTGTGCTTCACAGAAACAGGGACGCATCCCACTTGCTACACACGGGAGGTGCGATGCATACTGGCTTCCAGTGATGGACAATGCGATGGGCCAGGGAACGAAACTGAGGTGGGTTTTTGCTCAAATTTACAGTTGAGTTCAGTGATTTAGGCTGAGCTATGATGGACAGTAAAAAGTAAAGTACAGGGGTATGATCTTAGGAGGTTATTGAGCTACCACAAGGGCGCTTAGAATGCTTGTAAGTTAGATGTTCAGTTCATAAACTAACTCAGAGATTGACTGAAGCAGCATTCATCTCCTTTGCAATTGCATAGCAAGAGAAGTTCGAAGGCTATCGAGCTAACTTTAGGCTTGGTCTGTAGTTTATAAAGTAAACAACAATAACAAACAAACAAACTAGTCGCTACCAGTGGAGTCGCCATTTTCTTCTGGGAAAACTAACGCCTTTTCAATCTGCTAGTCCCACTAAGATTGGCAGCTATCTTAGAAACAAACAATCAAAGCAATTTGTGATTTCCTCTATATATGATAGATAAGAGAGAAGCAAAGGGACCAACCTGGATCTTCCGCTTGAATCCTTGCTCGATTTCTCTCCCCCTTGATAGAGCTTGCAACTCCTCTCCTACTTGTCCCGCTTAGAGAATAAGTGTAGAGACAAAGTAACAAAACACTATCAAAGCATCTCAATCTATGATATGACAAACAATGCAGAATCAGAACTACGTTGAACATACAATGGCATTCACAAATAACAAGATTCACATGTACACAATTGCACGGAGGAAAACTCAAAGAACTTTATTAAAATAGAAGGGAGAATTACAACCTGACTGTCTGATCTAGCATCATTCTCCCAGCATCAAAGCCCTCTTCACCTCATGAAAAGCAAGATCACCCAACAATACAATGCTCCTTCTCAAAGACAAACTAACAACACTTCTTTACAAATTACAAAATTCCAACCTCCAGATCTCTCAGACGAGGGATCCATTTATAGATGTTTGCAAAGGTGTGAGTCATCTCTGGGTTTTTTATTAGTGTCATTCCACTTGTAGTTCTTGGTTCCACTTAGAGATTTCTTGGATCTCTTACTCATCCCTGGGTGAATTCAAAGAGGCAAGTGTCATAGAGGAAGTTTCTAGAAGATTCCATGAGCATCCACTTAACAAACTATCTTAGACATTTGTCCATTCTCACTCATCGCACCCCACAGAAGGCTTCTTTAGTATGCATCACACCTGGCTAGTGTAGCAGTCAGTATGCATCATACCTTGATAGTGGAGCAGTCAGTATGGTCCATTTTTGGCTAGTTCTGAGTGGTTTTTCAGGTGGGACTTCTGTGGAATGATGTAATCAGTTGACTATGATCCTTTAGGGTATGAAACAACACTTTTAGGGGTTAAAGAGCCCTTGGTTTATCGACATATAAGATTGGGGTTGCAGTGCCCAAATACTTCTATAACAAAGTGACATGTTGAATTCTTAATGAGTATATTTTTATGCCAAGAAGCACTTTCTACAATCTAGTATGAGGGTGATGTGTAATTTTATTGATGCTCAATGTGGAGTTGATACATGCCCTTTTAAAATTAAAATTTTAAAAGGAAAAAGTCATAAACCTTTACCCCAAACTAAAGAAAATCAACTCTTATCCAACCATTCATAAGTTAAGAAAATTACTTATATAAACTAAAATTTATAATATTATCTACTTGAATAAATATTTTTCCTAATCGAATATTTCCAAAATAAACACTTCTTTCTCATATAATCAGACCTAAGTGATCAAATGCCTTACGGCACAAACATTCTTTTTGGAGTGTAGAACTTAAGGAAAACTTTGCACCTCTAGAGATTTGATCCCTCTCAAAACATGATAGATCAAGCGTTAGATGGATCTAGAATGGTTGTAATGATCTTAAGATTTAAAAAATCTATTTTACCTAGATACTATCCTTAGATTGAGAGAAACTCCTTGATGTGTTTCCCCATATATGTATTACTTGGAAAATGTATGAAGAGAAAAAAAATCATTTATAAAAAAGAATGCTTTTAATGGAAAGATCAATATATGTTAAATAGCTCTGCTAAATCAATGATAATCAATTAAAATAAAAGGTGAAAAACTTGCATCAAATATTATTTAAAAAATTCTAAATTAATGCACATTAGGAATTCCCAAAGTTATATATTACCACTAAGCTTGACTACTTAGTATAGGAGTAGTCTACCTGGGCGGAGGAATTGCCCGGTTTCCGTCGCCGCCCGGAAAATTGTCCGGCTCCGGCTGCCAGAAATCCCTCCGCCCTCCGCCACGCTACCCTGCCTTTGCCACCCCTTCCTCTGCTCTCCATTTACTCCCTGATTTTTCCACGGACCCCCTTCCTCCGCTCCGCATTCACTCCGAATCCGAGCTGGCATCCTGAAATTTCACTGACAGATCGCTGCCACGGAGGAATTTTGCCAATTCGAAATAGAGGAATTGCCCTATCGTCCTCGACTAGGCGCCTCCCGCTCTGCAATTCCTCCGCTCCGCTGCTCGCATCCCAGGTACAAGATCAGAGCACTGGATCGGAGCCCCTACGCTATAGATCAGGTCGTTAGAGATCTCCCTGGAAAGTTTGCCTTCGTTCTTTACCCCCCAAGAATTGAGTACCCCCACATCGAATTCTCTAAACTATTCAATGTCTCTGATCTTCTGGACACCTCCTGCGACGAGTGCCTGTCCTACAAATCCTTTTGATTCACCCCAGAGAGACTAGACTGACTGAAAAAGCAAGCAGCAGGGGACGGAATTCTGAATCGTTGTACCACATTTGAAGCTCTCTCGCCGCAGGTATGGAGGTGTCGCAACAAGGCTCTGGAAATGGCGCCCAACCAGGAAACAAAGCTTCTGTTTGTAGTGGACAGGCGCAACAGATTCGAGCCACCGCTGCCCAAGGGGTACTTTGGGAACGGGATTGTTTATGCCCATTGTTTGTGCAGGCAAGGGGATTTAATGGAGAAGCCCTTGTCCTTTGCAGTGGGGCTGGTCCAGAAGGCCATAGCCATGACCACAAACAAATATATGAGGTCCGCCATCGATTACATTGAACTGAATCGTGCCAGGCCTTCCCAAGGTTTTGAATCATCTTTGTTTTTAGCAATTGTCCTCACTATTCGTCCTTTCTGTTTTTTCATCAAATATTTTAAGCGCTTGTGAATAATTTGCTGTTCCTTACAGTTTGTTCTTCCTCTCCTTCATTCTTAGTCTTTTTCTTGGGTTTCTTCTGTCCTTTCCAAGAAATTATGAACCCTAACCTGAAACAAAAGGAAAGGTTCCACATTACAATGATCAAATTGAAAATGTATATCACAGAGAAAACCAAAACACCATATTAATCTCATACAAACCTTGTATAAACGTTAGAATCACCAAAGATGTATTGAGATAAAAAAGATGCCAAAATTGCAACCGTGGAAAATCCATACATGCAACTAATAATACATTTTTAACAAGAAAATAAGCAAACATGAAGACGAAAATTATCTGAATAAGACTTTCAACAAACATAATTCCTTTGATTAAAGTACTCAAGCATTCAACGTAATATTTTAGTATACACTTTTTGCACACTTTCAAAATGAGTTGAACCATGCTCCTTAGTGCAAAACAGGTACTTCAGGTACTTATTATTTCTGGCTTGCACTCAATGTGAAGCTGTTTTTCCCCTTTTGGTTAGATGTTATAGATTCTTCCCTTTTGAAAGGGAATAGATTACATAAATTGATACAAACTGAACCCAGATTGCTCTCACTTTCCATACGTTCTTTCACTTCAAAAATGTTTTGCTAGAGATTTAACATTAAACGTACCAATTCTATAGATGATATATTAATATATATGATTTTCATACAATCACCAATGTTCAACAAACTTTTCAATTCAACATAAAAGGAAAAATATTTCACACTCTCTAGCTCAGATTAGCATTCCAGGTTTTCTCAAACAAATTATTCACTGAGTTCTCTGAGTCATTATTTTCACTGTCTTCCTCTACCTGTGGGAATTGGCCTCCAAAAGGATCAGCATTCCCATCTTTATTAGAAGGATCTGAACTCTGGTAGTCTAGGTCTGATAAAAGGCCATAAAATTCCTCTGCTTCAGAATTTCATGGAGTAATTTATTAATATGAAAATCAGCTCTTCTAATGTCAGCCTTATATTCCCTAGATTTTGGTAGGGAGGTTGAACTTCTTCTAGATCTTCCTTCCTGCAAAAATCTATATTTCATCGATGCAACTATTCCTTGAGTTTCAAATCCCCCCCTTTTTTTTAATTTTCTTTGTTTCTTTCTATCTCGGCCAGTGCCTGATATTTGGTAAGGGCAGTTTCCTGATGTTTGAAAGAGATACTATCCAGATTCCAGACAGATTTTGGAGATCGAGAGTAGCTTTTAGATTTTACTATATATTCAATGAATTTAATTGGAAAAGTGAGATCTCCAATGTCACATGTTTCTCAATGCTATTTGTTGAAGTGACTCTTCCTTTTGTATCACTCCCAGTTTTGGTCATACAGGAATTGTGCAGAGTATTTGAATGTAGAGATCAACGTAAATGACTCCAAGGGGTGGTGGAAATACATTTTTGAAATTTTACCTTCAATCAGATTCAATGGACCTTTAGCAAGTGTGTATGCTTAAGGTATGATAAAAGATGAGAATTTTGGAGTCACTAACTAAACCTCTGGTCTCTGAAAATTTGCTCTTCAGACTGGTGTTTTCAGGGTTATATTCCCCTTTAACTTGATTCCCAATGAAGCTTTCGCCATTTTAAACCGCATCTTGAAAAGTTGTGTAAGCAGTATCTTGGTGTTAATACCAGTGTTTTGCACCTTGGAGGATGTGCCCAAATTCATGTTTGTGGCTTGATTTGTGACTGTTTGTTCATTTTTTGTGTCTTGGCCTTTCTAGGATTCCTCTTTGAATCTCCATCAAAATGTAGCCTGTATAGGATTCCTCTTTGAATCTCCATCATAACTGGGTCTGCTGGTTTCTTCCCTCCACTAAGTGCTTTCAACTTTTTCCCTTTCCTTTTTGTTGGTGAACCCTGTGTAGTAAAGGCCAGTATACATAAACATGCCTTTGATGCATCTTCTTCCTGCCCTTCATCTCCTTTTGAGCCTATGTCAATTTCCATTGTGGAAGGAATTCCACATTTACAATCCATTTGTCTGGACAAATTTATAAATTGCTAAATACTTCTTCCTTTATAATGTAGTACTCAAATTTAGTGGCTTCACTAGCTCCACCTTATAACTACTACTAGGAAATATGACATTGTAACAGTCATAGGGATACTTATATCTAACAATATTGAAAGAATTCTATTTGGTTCTGATACTCCAACAAAATTTATCAATTAGTCTTACATTGAATTTGTCAAAAAAAATATCTAACATGTTGAGTATTAAGAAATAGATAATTGTCTACTTGTTTAACATGAATTTATTGTTATCTTATTTTCCAGGTTCTTGAAGTGTAAAAAGTGGTCCAAAAGTGGTGTTTATGAATTGAAGTGTCCTGCGTTCCAAATCCAGGTCGAGCAGTGGTTAAATTTTTCCTTTATGGGAGACAAATTTATGGAAAAATGTAATATATTCCATGTATATGGAGAGACAAATTTATGAAAAAATGTAATATATTCCATGTATATGGACAAATGTATTCTGAGAAAATTAACTGGTTCATGGTTTTTTTAGTATCATTAATACATTATGGTGTTGTCTAATTGACTTTTATCTTCTTCTTTTTTTTGTTGAAAATGCCTCAGATAGGCGTACAAATCATGCATAATTATTAATTTACATCCATAAGCTACATAAATTACGAATCTACTGCACTCCCAATTGGTACATATAGTAGCTAAAAGCATTTCTGATCTTCTACAGATGGAAGGATATGCACACTGATATAAACTCCATAGTGGATGTGAACATATGATGAAGGTACACTGTAAACACTGAAATCTCTGGTAATTCAGTCACAGTTACAGTGGCTCTCGATGAGAGGGCAGTCATGAGGCATGTCAAGCAAAATCTTATGGTATTGTTGAAATTTATGGCACCCAAAAATTTAAACATTTAGCAGCAAAGGCTTCAATAAGTGGCACTGCTAAAATTTGTCTCACATTATCAATATAATCGAAGTTTATATTGTTCACATGATCCTGCATATAAACATAGCAATAGTAAGAAGATTATATTTCATGTGTGATGAAACAGGTGAAGAAGGATAAAAGATGTGATATTCCAAAAGAATGGGTTTCCAAGCATTATTTCATCAGAAAACTTATAACTACAATAAATAATATGAATAAAATTTTAAATAGGTAGCAGAGAAACAACAAAAACATCCCCATTGTTCACTCTTTATAGAAATGAGGAGGTAACAAATAACTGTAAGGGTTTCTATGTTTCTGCGTCTAGCATTTATATCCCTCAATGACAAAAAAGACAGCTTCTTACCCCTTCTTAGACTAGTGTTTTTTTCTCTCTCTAATATACACCTTTCTTTTGCTTAGTTCCCTCATAAATGATAAATAAGCAAGCTAATAAGGAAAATGCAACAAACTTTACATTCTATTTCATTTTTGCATCACTCCAACCAAGGCAAGGAAAATCGTTAACTTGGGTATGTTTGGGTATGATCCTATACTAAACATATATTAGAGCAGAAGGAAAGGACCTTATCAACTCTCCACTTGCTTTCAGTGTCAATCACCATAGCGAGAGCCATAATACCTGACACTGGTGAAGACCCAATAACAATGGCCTCAACAACACATGTTTTTCACAAGTTACAAAAAGAAATGTAAAATGTGTCTAGCTCTCATTGGGAACAATTCCACAAATTCAATGGCCTACACTTCAAACTATAGTAGAGGGATAATTGATTGTAAGAGCATTTCATCATTTTAGTGGTCTGTCAAACCTTTGGTATTTTTCATATTGATTGAAAAACCCTTGTGTTGAGTAGCAATGGTTGAAGTGGTGGGAGTAGATCTTGCACTCTCTCCACCAAGTTCAAATCCCTAATGAAACTGGGACCGTTCTGACAAGGCTAAAAGAGTATGAAGCGTGAGACCCTCAAAAAGTGGGTGTGGCTCCAAAAGTTTTTGGATTTTTACTGAATCATAAGTTATCGATATACTCTTGAGTTAGTTATAATGGTAGTCATCCCAAACCAAGAAGCTACTAATTAACTTCACATTTCTTCAGCCAATGGCCTTTGTACATGCTCCACATTTGAATCAAAACATAAATCCAACATATAACATATACAGAGAAATGCTATGCTCACAACACCAAGTTAAGTCCTTGTTTAATATAAAAAGACATGGCATCTCTATATTTTTTTAATTGATTAAAATGGAAAAGTGAAATGTAATGAAGTATTTTAATTGTTTTATTTTTTAAATTTATATCACTAAAATTACTTGAATTATGATCATGATCAAAATGAGTCAATGTACATTCAAAAGTTACTTAAATTATGATTAAAAAAATCAGGTTCAAACAAATAGAATAATTAGAAAATACTAAATTTATGTTTAAGATAGAAAGACATGGCATCTTTATTATTGAGAAGAGGGAAAAACAATATATGCCTTAGAAGAGCTATGCCTCCGTACATGAAATATTTCACAGATTTCATAAGCATGTGTTAAAAAACATTATACTGCATCTTTCCATGAAAACATGGGAGGTGTTTCTGAGTTCATCCATGTTAAGACCATATCACTAGATCGATCACCAAAGGCACCAGCTAAGGACACCAAATCTTCTACTTCTTTCATCTCCAAGGGCGTGAACTCAACAGAAAGAGCACCTATGTTTTCTTCTAAGGTCTTCACTTTGGTTGTCCTAGGTATCGGTGCAACATCATTTCCCTGATGTTGAACCCAAGCAAGTGATAGTTGGGAGGGGGAGTGCCCCTTCTTTGAAGCTATTTCACATATCCTCTCAAATACAACCTTATTTTTTTCAAGATTCTCTTTACTAAACCTTGGCATAAATTGCAACAAAACAAAACAAAAGGTGCGTTACAAATAGGAAACAAAATCAAAGATATGTCCTCAACTTGATCCACAACTCGCTATCTGGAATGTAAGGAAAACAAAATGAAAAAGATGGAAAGGCTGGGAGAGCATTTATGATGTCTTTTTAAGCTATATCTCTATTTCATATAACATGGAAAACAGTAGAAACATAGAAAGTTTATGTGTAGATGAAAACAAACATCTATAAAAAAACCAAAACTATTCATAAAGCTAAAATATACAAAGTAAGAATAATAGATGCAAAATACCTTTCTGAAATCACCATCTTCTAAATTCTCAATTAACTTTGCTCTAACAGATAAGAACCCCGCCCTAGAGGGCTACATGGCACAATTCCAATGCCAAGCTCCCTGCAATGAAATGTTTAATTTTCAGTTTGAAACTTCTAAAATTAGGTGAATGGCGACATGGAAAGTATGAACTCTGAAGCATCCTCTACCTACAAGTTGGAATAATCTCTTCCTCTATATCACTACTCCACAAGGACCACTCTATTTGAGTTGTTGTTATAGGATGAACAACATGAGCTCTTCGAATTGTTGATGGAGAAGCCTCGGAAAGTCCAATGTATTTTATTTTCCCTTCTTCAACTAATTTTTTTCAGTTCTCCCATATGTAAAAGATAAAAGATACATAGGCAAAACTTGACAAACAAACAATAGTTAAGCATATAAAATTGGAAATTAGAAAAGTGCAACCAAGGAAGAAATACATAAAAGAATAATGATATTCAAGTGACCATTATAGTGACAAACTTGCTCCTATTAAAATTTAAAACGAATGCACATTGAGATTTGATCATGATTCATGTTTTCAATTCTGTAGATTGCATAAAGGCAAGCATAATATAGTTGCCAACACCTCGCCTAAAATGAGTTTAATTTTGTCTAGGGCCTAAAAGGTTAGGGCTGATGTGCAGGTTACGTAAACCACTTATAAAATGAACTTCCCAGGTAATGAACAATTTTCTACATCATATCTCATGTGCAAGATGAGTATACCACTTAAAAATGCACTTCTGAGACAATTAACATTTTTCTGCATCAATCAAATATATATTCAATTGTGAATGAAAACAAGTAGTTTTCTCAGTTTGACCTCAACATTTTACTAGAAGGAAATGCAGGAACGCCTTATAATTCCTACAACTAAGTGCAAAAAATTAACAAGGCATAAGATTGAAGCATTCAGCAACTGAAATGAAAGGAAAAAATGAAACTCTGCAATCTATCAATGTTTCAAAATCATAACCGCAAAAGAAGCATCAACCTGTATATTTCATGTATTCTCCAACCATTGTCCATCCCAAGTCAAAAATGTGTGATAAAGTCTATTGATGTTTTAACTTTTGACAAACCAAGTCAAGTGATTAGGCAGATAGATTAGAGAATAACATCATATTTGTCTTTTAATCAAGAAATATAATAGGTTAACTCACTTCACTCCTTTACAAGACCATAGTGCCATTGGCCAATATATTAGAAATGTAATAACATCAGTAGTTAGCCATAACAATAGGTCATGTTGTGGGGCCATTGGCTAATATATTAGAAATGTAATGACATCAATAGTTAGCCATAACAACAGGTCATGTTACGAGGGCTATATATATGTGTGTGTATCTGCGTTGGGGTATCCATTTCTCGTATGAATTATTTGCCCCTTTAATCCCACTATAGAGTGATTTTAAACCAAATTTACAAGAACAAATATGAAAGGAAATTTTGCTTGATGATGACCTCATTCTATGTGGTTCAAACTATATTTTCCTTGATGACCACCTCATTATATGTGGCTCAAAATAGTAACTTAAAGATTGTGTATGTGCGTCATTTAAAATCAACTTACAATATCTGAGTAAAAAGTTTATATTTGTGTGGCCAATATCAAGGATCACTTATATGTTATATTAGTAAATGGTACAGAGACCAGGAGTTTATCTCACAAGAGGAAATAGAGCAATTTTTTTTTGCAAGTATGACATAGACTTTATTCAGATTCAGTGTTAGGTCTAAAGGGTATCTATCTTGTGAAGTGACCTAAGGTTTGCACCCATCTCATCTTGATTCTTCCATGACATTCAAACAAGGAAAACCAGGGTTTCAGATTTAGTGTTATGTCTATAGGGTATCTATTTGGTGAAGTGACTTAAGGTTTGCACACATCTCATCTTGTTTCTTCCATGACATTCGGACAAGGAAAACCATGATGAGAATGGAATGATGGTAGATGACATAATATTCCGTCAACCTTACTAGCGAACCAAGGCCTCAATGGAGAATTAGTGACAAAATGGAGTATATATAGTGAATCAAACACATATATGTATATAATTAATTATTTGATAGCATTACTTTTGGGGCTATTTGGAGATATTCTCCCATTTCATAGGGTATAACTCTTCTATCAGTTTAATATATACAAAGTATCTTTTAGTCTAATATTTAAGACTGATTAAAAATTACAAGTATACATAAATTGTAAATAACTTTTGTCTGACTGATCAGAATTCTGTGAGATGTGATGCAGTGGTAAGAATACACTTGAAGCTATGCAAAGACAAAATTTCACCATATTTGGTATGAGATTCTAGAAGCTACAATCCATAAAATTCTGACCTTTGAGAATGGTCAATAATATTAGGTCTCTATAAATAATGTACGAATCCAGTTAATCAGAATCAAAATAGAAAGTGTAGTGTTATTGTTAATGCAAGGTCAGCTACTTAGCTAGACATCAATGTAAATTATGTATACATTTTGACTGGAATATCCAAAAAATAAAGAGGTTCAAAAAATGTTTTTACTGAATATTATCATGTGTGTCAGTTGCTTGTCCAGTTATAGAGAAGGAAAGCTCCACAGAGCTCCACAGTAAATATGACTCAGCAAAATAGAGACAGCGCTACGAACAGACAAGTCTGAAATTTAATACGAGAATCATCATGAAAAAATATTAGCATAAAGTTATACATAATTGGATGTAATTATACCCCATACCCACCAATAGAGAGGATGCTTTGGACATGATTATGCAATTTATTAACAAATGTGAATAGCAAAAACACAATTAGACACAGTGGTAGCTACTACTAGGGCAATATAGCTAGCTATAACTGTCTATATTTATTAAAATAACAACCTTGGAATATGGTGCAATGAATGGAATATGTTTTTATGGATTTTAGGTCCTTTCTCTTTTATATATGTAGATATATTTTCATGTGGCAATAGCAGCAGAGCAGAGATGTTAGGCATTGTGTGTGGTCAGAGGCAGGGGACAAGATGCTTAAACTTGTTTGTTCTTATCTGTAAGTTCTTATTTGTTACCTCCTCATTTCTATAAAGAGTGAACAATGGGGATGTTTTTGTTGTTTCTCTGCTACCTATTTAAAATTTTATTCATATTATTTACTGTAGTTATAAGTTTTCTGATGAAATAATGCTTGGAAACCCATTCTTTTGGAATATCACATCTTTTATCCTTCTTCACCTGTTTCATCACACATGAAATATAATCTTCTTACTATTGCTATGTTTATATGCAGGATCATGTGAACAATATAAACTTCGATTATATTGATAATGTGAGACAAATTTTAGCAGTGCCACTTATTGAAGCCTTTGCTGCTAAATGTTTAAATTTTTGGGTGCCATAAATTTCAACAATACCATAAGATTTTGCTTGACATGCCTCATGACTGCCCTCTCATCGAGAGCCACTGTAACTGTGACTGAATTACCAGAGATTTCAGTGTTTACAGTGTACCTTCATCATATGTTCACATCCACTATGGAGTTTATATCAGTGTGCATATCCTTCCATCTGTAGAAGATCAGAAATGCTTTTAGCTACTATATGTACCAATTGGGAGTGCAGTAGATTCGTAATTTATGTAGCTTATGGATGTAAATTAATAATTATGCATGATTTGTACGCCTATCTGAGGCATTTTCAACAAAAAAAAAAAGAAGATAAAATTCAATTAGACAACACCATAATGTATTAATGATACTAAAAAAACCATGAACCAATTAGTTTTCTCAAAATACATTTGTCCATATACATGGAATATATTACATTTTTCCATAAATTTGTCTCTCCATATACATGGAATATATTACATTTTTCCATAAATTTGTCTCCCATAAAGGAAAAATTTAACCACTGCTCGACCTGGATTTGGAACGCAGGACACTTCAATTCATAAACACCACTTTTGGACCACTTTTTACACTTCAAGAACCTGGAAAATAAGATAACAATAAATTCATGTTAAACAAGTAGACAATTATCTATTTCTTAATACTCAACATGTTAGATATTTTTTTTGACAAATTCAATGTAAGACTAATTGATAAATTTTGTTGGAGTATCAGAACCAAATAGAATTCTTTCAATATTGTTAGATATAAGTATCCCTATGACTGTTACAATGTCATATTTCCTAGTAGTAGTTATAAGGTGGAGCTAGTGAAGCCACTAAATTTGAGTACTACATTATAAAGGAAGAAGTATTTAGCAATTTATAAATTTGTCCAGACAGATGGATTGTAAATGTGGAATTCCTTCCACAATGGAAATTGACATAGGCTCAAAAGGAGATGAAGGGCAGGAAGAAGATGCATCAAAGGCATGTTTATGTATATTGGCCTTTACTACACGGGGTTCACCAACAAAAAGGAAAGGGAAAAAGTTGAAGGCATTTAGTGGAGGGAAGAAACCAGCAGACCCAGTTATGATGGAGATTCAAAGAGGAATCCTATACAGGCTATATTTTGATGGAGATTCAAAGAGGAATCCTAGAAAGGCCAAGACACAAAAAATGAACAAACAGTCACAAATCAAGCCACAAACATGAATTTGGGCACATCCTCCAAGGTGCAAAACACTGGTATTAACACCAAGATACTGCTTACACAGCTTTTCAAGATGCGGTTTAAAATGGCGAAAGCTTCATTGGGAATCAAGTTAAAGGGGAATATAACCCTGAAAACACCAGTCTGAAGAGCAAATTTTCAGAGACCAGAGGTTTAGTTAGTGACTCCAAAATTCTCATCTTTTATCATACCTTAAGCATACACACTTGCTAAAGGTCCATTGAATCTGATTGAAGGTAAAATTTCAAAAATGTATTTCCACCACCCCTTGAAGTCATTTACGTTGATCTCTACATTCAAATACTCTGCACAATTCCTGTATGACCAAAACTCAGAGTGATACAAAAGGAAGAGTCACTTCAACAAATAGCATTGAGAAACATGTGAAAATGGAGATCTCACTTTTCCAATTAAATTCATTGAATATATAGTAAAATCTAAAAGCTACTCTCGATCTCCAAAATCTGTCTGGAATCTGGATAGTATCTCTTTCAAACATCAGGAAATTGCCCTTACCAAATATCAAGCACTGGCCGAGATAGAAAGAAACAAAGAAAATTAAAAAAAAGGGGGGGATTTGAAACTCAAGGAATAGTTGCATCGATGAAATATAGATTTTTGCAGGAAGGAAGATCTAGAAGAAGTTCAACCTCCCGACCAAAATCTAGGGAATATAAGGCTGACATTAGAAGAGTTGATTTTCATATTAATAAATTACTCCATGAAATTCTGAAGAAGAGGAATTTTATGGCCTTTTATCAGACCTAGACTACCAGAGTTCAAATCCTTCTAAAAAAGATGGGAATGCTGATCCTTTTGGAGGCCAATTCCCACAGGTAGAGGAAGACAGTGAAAATAATGACTCAGACAACTCAGTGAATAATTTGTTTGAGAAAACCTGAAATGCTAATCTGAGCTAGAGAGTGTGAAATATTTTTCCTTTTATGTTGAATTGAAAAGTTTGTTGAACATTGGTGATTGTATGAAAATCATTTATATTAATATATCATCTATAGAATTGGTACGTTTAATGTTAAATCTCTAGCAAAACATTTTTTAAGTGAAAGACCATATGGCAAGTGAGAGCAATCTGGGTTCAGTTTGTATCAATTTATGTAATCTATTCCCTTTCAAAAGGGAAGAATCTATAACATCTAACCAAAAGGGGAAAAACAGCTTCACATTGAGTGCAAGCCAGAAATAATAAGTACCTGAAGTACCTATTTTGCACTAAGGAGCATGGTTCAACTCATTTTGAAAGTGTGCAAAAAGTGTATACTAAAATATTACGTTGAATGCTTGAGTACTTTAATCAAAGGAATTATGTTTTTTGAAAGTCTTATTCAGATAATTTCCTTCTTCATGTTTGCTTATTTTCTTGTTAAAAATGTATTATTAGCTGCATGTATGGATTTTCCAGGGTTGCAATTTTGGCTTCTTTTTTATCTCAATGCATCTTTGGTGATTCTAACGTTTATACAAGGTTTGTATGACATTAATATGGTGTTTTGGTTTTCTCTGTGATATACGTTTTCAATTTGATCATTGTAATGTGGAACCTTTCCTTTTGTTTCAGGTTAGGGTTCATAATTTCTTGGAAAGGACAGAAGAAACCCAAGAAAAAGACTAAGAATGAAGGAGAGGAAGAAAAAACTGTAAGAAACAGCAAATTATTCACAAGCGTTTAAAAGATTTGATGAAAAAACAGAAAGGACGAATAGTGAGGACAATTGCTAAAAACAGAGATGATTCAAAACCTTGGGAAGGCCTGGCACGATTCAGTTCAATGTAATCGATGGCAGACCTCATATATTTATCTGTGGTCATGGCTATGGCCTTCTGGACCAGCCCCACTGCAAAGGACAAGGCTTCTCCATTAAATCCCCTGCCCTGCACAAACAATGGGCATAAACAATCCCGTTCCCAAAGTACCCCTTGGGCAGCGGTGGCTCGAATCTGTTGCGCCCGTCCACTGCAAACAGAAGCTTTGTTTCCTGGTTGGGCGCCATTTCCAGAGCCTTGCTGCGACACCTCCATACCTGCGGCGAGAGAGCTTCAAATGTGGTACAACGATTTAGAATTCTGTCCCCTGTTGCTTGCTTTTTCAGTCGGTCTAGTCTCTCTGGGGTGAAGCAAAAGGATTTGTAGGACAGGCACTCGTCGCAGGAGGTGTCCAGAAGATCAGAGACATTGAATAGTTCAGAGAATTCGATGTGGGGGTACTCAATTCTTGGGGGTAAAGAACGAAGGCAAACTTTCTAGGGAGATCTCTGACGACCTGATCTGCAGCGTAGGGGTCCCGATCCAGTGCTCTGATCTTGTACCTGGGATGAGAGCAGCGGAGTGGAGGAATTGCAGAGCGGGAGGCGCCTAGTCGAGTACGATAGGGCAATTCCTCTATTTCAAATTGGCAAAATTCCTCCGCGGCAGCGATCTGTCAGCGAAATTTCACGATGCCAGCTCAGATCCGGAGTGAATGCGGAGCGGAGGAAGGGGTCCGTGGAAAAATCAGGGAGTAAATGCGGAGTGGAGGAAGGGGTGGAGGAGGCAGGGGAGCCTGGCGGAGGGCGAAGGGATTGCCGGCAGGCGGAGCCGGACAATTTTCCAGGCGGCAACGGAAACCGGGCAATTCCTCCGCCTAGATAGACTACTCCGTTAGTATATGCCTTAGATAATGTGAACTAGGTAGACTACTCCGTTAGTATATGCCTTAGATAATGTGAAGAGTGAACTTAACTATGAAGTTTGAAGATAAAAGTCGAAAATCAAGACAATCGATAAAGGTGTAATTACAAACAAAACTTTAGTTCATTCAAGAAATTGAAAACAAAAGTTCTATCTTGTATTTAAATAAATTTTTAAAATTAAATAAATGATGAAATAATTAAAACCAATCATTCGAAGAGTTAAAAAATATGAAAACAAATTTGATTGTTTTTTGATAACTAAGTTATAAATTTGGAGTAAACCATACAATTGACGTGCAATCCAAAAATAATACATGAAACTTTTAGTAAACTAAAGGCATGTCAAAAGTAAATCTAGGCCAAAGATACGATGCTTCCAAACCCTTGAGAATGTATGAACAAGATAACTAAGGTAACTATGGTAGTTAAATGGTAGGAATGGAATGTGAATTGCATAAAGTTTTGATGGAGATAGAAATAAAGGCTTTATATAAGCATTTGTTATTGTAGGAATAAATTGAAGATGATTCCAACTTTCAATTAATGCATAAGCCAAAGGAAAATTACATTAATGCAACATGAATATTATAATTAGAATGTATTGACATATTAGATATAAATGGATGCAAGTTATAAATGAATTTATGATTTTTTTTATGAAGAAATAGATTAGAAATGTTTAAAATTGGTGTTATATGAAAGAATGTATATTTATTAGATTAGATTTAAGGATGGGTGAAACTTTTTTATTGATGTTTATTGTGATTATTATTTCAAGGTTTTTGGTGAGTGTATATATATGATATATTGCACCTAGAAAGCATGCAATTAGAGAGTGTTAGTTTAGTTTTGATATGTGAATGTTTACTGAAGTCATGTGAACAAAGTTATTTTGTGACTCGCATATTAATTTTGATAGTAACTTATATCTTTCAATTCAACTTCAAATATTTGGTAATTTGATATTGGTTATTTAGTGGATGCACAAAGAAATTGTACTTAGACATTTTCACCTTGCAATCTTTATATGATGACGTACATAGCCTTCTCACAAGATTCTCGCATAAACCTTAGGCTTATATATACAAGGATAGGAATTGGTCAATGAATGGACTCTTAAAACCTAGTACCAAAATAGTGCAAGGAATTTGGATTATGTTTATAATTTGGAATGGGCACTTAATTAAATATAAGCATGACCCCTAGATCTAATATACTAGCTCTTTCATTCATTTTTGTATACAATGGTCATTTTCAAGGCTATATTTTTATAGGTGAGATAATTTCATGTTAAATACATAGGATTAAATTAGTATATGACTGTGTATTCTTATTTATATTAATAAAAGTATATATGTTTTCCTTAGGAGAAAAAACAACAACTTACCATTTAATTAATGAATAACAACTAACACAAGCTATACTTACCATGTTTGAACCATTTAGAATTTAAATATGACCTTTAAGTTTGTTGTAAATACTCGCTCTTATTATCTTGTAGTATTATCATGTCTCATTAACATTCAGATTACTATGAGAATCTTGTAATGAATGTCTTATATGCCTCTAATGTATGTTTGAGAATGTGGCATTATTGCATAGGTGTATCATAGTGGATGTAATCTTTTTATTTTGATGATGATAATGGATGGATAATGGGATTATGTTATAATTGTATTGTGAATGAATTATCATTTTATTAGTATGTTTATACTCTCATCATGGTGACTTGAAGTTGTTATGGTTAATATGTGAAGTGTATAGTTTTGTCTTATACCATATGTGAGAAGTTTATTCTTTTTTCATGATCATTTTTTCTTGCACTACTAAATTGGTTTTTTGGTTGATATATCCTGCCTCCATAAATGTTTAAAATAGTCAATGTCCCTAAACATATGACTACACATATTTAACAACCTTAAAGGCTTTAGATATCATAATTGCACCAACAAGAGGTAAAAATAACTATGTTTAACCTCCTTGTAATGGGATTTAGGTTTCATATTTAGCATCAATATGATGCAACAATACAAGTGTTTATATATTGAGTATTTAATTATTAAAGTATAATTGAAAAGCAAGGCTAATAAGTCTTAAAATTTAAGAAAATCACCTTGCATTAAATAATAAGATAAGTACAACAATTAATAAGCATCCTTTCATATTTGACATATGGTTAGAGATGATAATAAAACAAGTGTTGATGTATTGGGTATTTAATCTTTGAATTATAATTGAAAAATAATGCTAATAAGTTTTAAAACTTAAGAAAATCAACTTGCATTAAATAATAAAATAAGTACAACAAATTAATATATATCTTTTAATATTTGACATGTAGACAGAGATGATAACAAAGAGGTGGTGAATTTTTTATTACACATTTCAATTTAAAAAATAATATTTTTAAACTTCTAGAATATATAATAAATAATTTTAATTTTAATTTCACATTAAAATCTATACCATTTTTGTTTTGGGTTTATGTGTATGTGTATTCGTATGGATATGCAACCGTTTTATATTTTTATTTCCCAATTTTTAAAATTCATTTTATTTTCATATATTTTTATGTCTAAATTTTAGAAATTCATTGTAGTATGTTACTAAAAATTCATTTAATTAGAAATTCTAAGGTATTTTTGTTTTTCATGCATAATATAATTATAACTATATGCTTGTATATTTGGTTTGGATAAAAAAATAAATTTTAAACCAACATATATAGTAAAATTTACTAAAAGCTAATACAAATACAAATAATTGGTTATATATATATATATAATATATATATATATATATATATATATATATTAATCGATTTGATTGTAAAACATAAGGAATGGCTAATATTTCCACTATTTCAGAGATATTCTTTCCTAAATTATAATTATAATTATAATTATATATATATATATATATATATATATATATCATATATTATATATATATATAGTCACTTTATTCTCTTTATAAATGTATTAACAATGCTAATCAAATTTGATTAGCAGGACTTTGATGTATTTATGTTAGGCTATCGAATTTTGATTTTGCCAAACATTAACAATAAGTTTTCAGGTCTTTCCAATTTTCTCATACATTTAAATTAGCTTCTTGAATCTAATTTTAGTCATCTACTAGTCAATATTTAATTAAAAACCTAACTTCTCATCCTATTTGTAAACATTTTTTCAAATAATATTCTTAATATTATTATGAATCAGTAATTAAACATAGTTCGTAAGCTCTAAAAAAACTCACAATTAAGGCTCAAAGCTCCAAGAACTCATAATGATATTCATTTTTGAATAAGAATTTCATGAATTTAATTTCAATTTATTTTATCTCTGAAGATACCCATTGTTTGCACTTTCCTATATGATCATGTAGAAGGGAGAATAAAGGTTCATGTATAGGAGGAAGGAACCACTTCAACTCAATAACATCATGTTATCATTAATACTAGTATGTACATCCTTTTTGTTATTCTCTCATGCCTAAGCCAATCTTTCTAAATCAATGAGGATTCATATATCACCAATGCTTTTAGACATGAAATACAACTTTCTTAGAAGCAAATTTCTATTACGCATTAATTGGCATAAAACAAATAACCAACTTCACATATATTTGATTCTTTCCTTCAATTGATATGCTCGATGCCATTGTGAATGAATAGGTAAAAATAGTCTTCAAAGGCTTTCAAGAAACATAAGGTTTAGAAACATAGTCAAGGTTCAGAAGAATTAAGAAGTTGCAATGAAGGTTCACTTTTGAATTAAAACTTCATGAACTTAATCCCAATGTACTTTCCTTGGTTAACACACTCATGGTCTACACTTCCCCATATAAACATTTCAAAATAGTAATGAAACTATCTTGAATTACTAACTTAATGCTCTCAGTACTAGCATGGATGCCATTTTGCTTTTCTCACACTCCAAGTGAATGTGTTTAAAATAACAAGCATGCATACATCTTCGCGTTCCTAAAAACCCAATCCAATTTTTTTTAATATAATTTCAGTCACGCACTAATTAACAAACAAACCTACTTTAAAACATATTCCGAACTTTCCTTCAAATAATACCCTCAATACCATTATGAATCAATAGTTAACCATTCTCTAAAAGCTCCAAAAAAATCACAATTAAAATTTAAGAGCTCTAAAAATTCAAACGAACGTTCACTTTTAAATTAAAATAAATTAATAAATAATAATAATAATAATCATAAACAATTTAATACTCTAGTTAAATTACATGCACATAGTTTTCACTCCTCCATATTACCATCTAGATGGAGGAATGGAGGTCACAGAGAAGGAACACACTTCTACTTAGTAACCCTATAGCATTACCAATGCTAGCAAGAATGCATGGTGTCCCCTCCTCCAGGGAACATGCTAAGTGTAAATATCTTCTCTTTTTCTCATTTTTTATTTTCATTCATAAATATGATAATTCATCATTATCAAATACACAAATTATACAAATTATATAAAAATAATATACCAAATTATACAAATTATATAAAAATGATATACCATTTTTGCATGAAGATTTTCACATTCAAAAATTTGATATTGATAAAAAAATAAACTGTATTTTCTTCATAAAAATGCCTAACATACATTTTTGTTAAATACTTCATGTGCTTCATTGTATACTAATCATTTTAAAATTCTTCTTTATTTTTTTTTATAAATGACCTACTTCAAAAATATATAACATATAATAATAAATTATTACCCTACAATCTAAAAAGTATATATAAATAGCTTCATTATTCTTCTATTTCAAGCCGTTCATCTCTCCAATCATACATAAAGTTTCTATATTCATTTACATGTATCATTTTGTATAGGACATGAGAACAAAACTGTATACTTTGAAAATATATATAAATATAGATATATATATATATTCATGCATATATCTATATATTATTCATAAGATTATATATGTATTTCATAGGATTAAAAAAAAAAAAAAGTGAGATATTGTAACACTAACATTGAGCGTTAAAAGATTCACAGTAATAACATAGCAGAAAGTGTCAAAATATCCCTAGTAATGGCAGATACGGATCGCGTCCACAAATCTCAAGACGATTGGAAGTTACTATTTATTAAATTTAATGAAAAAAATATGATCTGCGGAAATTAAGTCCATGGGAACGCCTTTCTCTTTGCTTTATCAAAATGTGACCGTTTTAAAAACCCAACAACGGCCTGAGTAGGCGGGATTTTCCTTTCCAATGCCGCGTGTCATTCCTCCATTGGACGGAGAGATTTGATTCAGTAAACCCCGTCTGACAAAAAATTTGAAATCCTTCACTAAAATATCGGACGAAAGCATAAATACAGAATAGTTTTTGCTACCGTTCATTATCATATATATTGGGCTTGCCTTATAAGTATACGTTGGGGGGATTTCATCTTGTGCAACGTAGGGCTTTCAGCGTTTCGAATGGTCCGGTAGATTTGGGCTCTCGTTTGTCGGTCAGCTATACGATATTCAAACGGATCCTTGCAGGTGCGGTTCTGTCAGTATTCTGTGCTCCTCTCTCGGGGGACACTTTTGGGTTAATGATGCGCGTTGTTTATAACGCAACTTTTTGAAAGTTTTTCAGGTGGGTTTTTCGGGTCAAAATTTTGTAGCAATTCATTGGAATCTCAAGTTTGATAGCTAGTTTCTGCACCATCAAAGCATCCCAGGGATTTTTCAGGGTGCTGAATCCAAATATGCAGTTAAAAAACTATTTTAACTGCAACAAATCAAGATTTAACCTCAATTTCTTCTGCCAGATTCAGTCACCGGAATCTCCAAAAAATCACATTATAAACAACTCCTAATGATTCAGTGTATGGATTGGGTTCACTTTTGTTAGCCCCATTTCAAAAATTTCAACTCCTGACTGAAGATTCCCAAGGTTCTTTCTTAGCCCCGCCCAATTTGAAATTTTGACCCCCAATGCTATTGGTAGAAATCTTTCAGAAAAAATATGTGAACTTCCACTGCTGATGGTTGTATTTTGGTCGATCGGAGTAATTAATTATAATCTGTGCACGTAGATCGAGCTCGGCTTTCGTGATGATGTGATGGGTTTCCTGTTACAGTTGTAAATTTATTCTCTAGCAGTGCGGGGTTGTTGTGTGCCGAGGGAGATTTCTGGGTTCAAATATATATGTTATTCTGTGTTATCTTTATTGTGTTCCCAAGATTCGAACTGAGCGGCTGCGAGGGCAGCTCAGGGAGGTTGCTTTCTTATTAGCGCTTTCAGATATTTATTCATTCGTTCTAATCGAATTTAAAGCAGCCAGAACAAGGTGAAGTTCGTCTTCGACTTTTGGGGCCAAAGTTATCAGGCAGGTTTCATTGTGAACTGTGAAGATACCGTTCTTCCATGTTTGATATGAGGGATTTTGGATATTTTTGAAAGTGGATAATAATTAAAAAAAATGGCTTCTATCGCGGTGCCGGATCTATACGGGAAAAGTATACTGGAGGAGGATCTGGTAGTGAAGCAATCGAGGGCACAGGCAGAAATTCAATGTCAACAGCAGTTATCTCTCAGTCACACTCTAGTGCCCAACGTGCTAACGGAGGATTACTCCTCAAGTCAGGTTGGGCGCGGGGTTCGCAGTCATATTGGGAGACGACGAATTTCTCAGGAACTGGAAATTCAAGCCAACTGTTCGACTTGCAATGCATTTTCCATGCGGTAAGAATGAAATGCATAGGTGCGACTTTTTCAGATTGATATTTTTTTTTTTTCTAGTCAATAGTTGTAGAGATTGTGAAGCTTCTCAAGATCTTGGTTGAAGGTTGTTACGTGTTGGGATCCTTAGGCTGAGACGAGGTTGGAAGTTGCAGTCTCCGTTTTCCGTGCAGCCACCATTGTGGTGGATGCGACAGAAGCGTTTATACATTTGAGATCTTTATAACTTGAAACGGTCACTGAATTCGCTCTTGTATAGCCACTCACCCTTTTCGGTCCTTGCTTATGGAACGGTACCAGCATTTTGGGGTGGCTTTCTCTTTGAGTTCACTGAGGCACGACTTCCCTTTTCATGGAGTAATAACACTACCCAACTTACTTAGATTTATATCCTTGTGGTAACCAACCTTTTTCTTGTGGTAACCAACCTTTTTGTCACTGGGGGTTAGCGAGTTCAAGCGAGTTCATGGTTTTGTTTACATTCGTGTGTTTTTCTTGGTGTGAAAAAAATGGAAAATAAACACCACCTGCCTTGGGGTATCATGTTTTAGGACCAAATATAAACCTGTAACTTGAAAGTATTTGCATGATCTTATCAACATATCAATCACCTGACCGGATTGACTCAAATCTAAACCTGACCCGCTTGACTCAAATCTAAACCTTTAACTTGAAAGTATTTGCATGTTCTTATCAAGATATCAATTAGCTGACCTGATTGACTCAAATCAAGTAATTTATATAACTTATGATTTTTCAGATCATTGTTTTGTTTCTAAACTGATGTTTTTTCATATCATTCTTTTATTTCTAAAATGAACCTAAATTTAGAATTTCGTTTGGGGTTTGTCGTCATCTTTCCTGACATGATGAAATATAGCTTTCATCCCGAGATTGAAAACGGTACGACGAAATGTCAATACAAGATTCAGTTTCTTTTTCTATATAGGAAAATCTCCTATGGAATGGCCTCCAGAATATTTCTATATCCCTTCCATGCTCTAAGTGTGGTGTGTTAAAGAGTGCATGTGAAATCTTGTTTAGTTCTAATTTTAAAATGATTAGATATTTTGTTTATTATGTGAAATCTACATTGATTTACAAGTTTTGTTTGTTTGTGTTTTTTTTGTTTATACATCACGATATTTTGGTTCATTATATTACTTCTAGAGTGCTGAGTGCATATTACTTTTATCTTTGCAGAGCCTATGTTGGAAGCATTCGGGAACTGGATGTAAATAAATGCTGGCCTTTTCCTTCACATTTGATGAAGAGGAGAATGGAGGAAAGTCCAGATGCTTTGCTTCCAGCAGTTAAAGTTCCTAGATACAAATATTGGGAATGCTCAGAATGTGTCGACAATTGCCCTCATTATGTTAGCTCCTATGAAAATCAGATTGCTGAACAGCACACAGATGATTCAATACATGATAAACCATGCACAACTGACAAAGCAGAATCGTTAGCTAAACTACCCAAAAATGATCCGGCATTTTTAGGCAGTGTAATGCAGAATCCTGTTTCGGTCACAATGTCCTTTGATACCTCACCGAAAGAAGAAGCAGGACAGGAAATGCCAGTCGACATACATTCAGTTGAATCATCTTTTGAAAATGATAAGGAAGTATGTCGTAATGGAGATGACGTTGTGTCAAATAGCCCAATGGAGAAAGATGATTCCATACATGACACACCATTCATAAAAGGCGAAGCAACTTCCTTCTGTAAGATACCAAAGAATGAATGTACAGTTTTGGGCCCTTATTTGGTGCCAATTTCCGCGAATACTTTTCGGGAAGAAACAATTGATAATACGGAAGACTCAACGCCAACAGATATAATTTCAGGGAAATCCAGTTTTGAAAATGTCAAAGTTCATAATGGAGATGATGTTGTACAAAGTAGTCCAGTGGAGCACTTGACATCACAGAAAATATCGGAGGATGACCGTATGTATTCTATCAATGAGACTATTGCCTGTAATGCAACCTTGTGGCCTACATATTCTAAAGTAGATTCCGATGCAACCCAAACCTTTTGCACAAATAACGAGGATCAAGTCTTTGCTAATCAGACATGGAATCACATTAGAACTGAATCAGAAATGTCAGATTTTATACAGAAGGAAGAGCACCTTCTACATATTTCTGGGACTGTGAAATCAGTAGCTATTTGTAACCCAGTTGAAAAGATCTTCAATGAGGATGATCATGAGATAAGTGCAGAGAGGGAACATGAGGAGATCATTAAGGACACTCCCGAAAACCACACATTGACAACATCCATTGCAGATGGGGATGATAAGGAAGATTATATTACTGAAGATTGTCAGGTAAGTGCAGTGAAGGAAAAGGAGAAATCGGTAACTGAGCCACCAGGAAACAATACATTTGTATCATCCATGACAGATGAGGATTACAAGGAAGACTGTATTGCCCAAAATCATCGGGCAAGTGCACAGAAGGAAAAAGAGCAATCCATGGATGAGACACCAGGAAACAGTACATTGGCATCATCCATTGTAGATGATGTTCATAAGGAAGATTGTATTGCCCAAAATCATCGGGCGAGTGCAAATAAGGAAAAAGAGCATTCCATAGATGGGACACCAGGAAACAATACATTGGCATCATCCATTGTAGATGATGTTCATAAGGAAGATTTGAACACCCAAGTATCAACTGTGGGGCGAAATGATGGGATCCTGACCAAGGAAAATAATCACAGTGCTAAAAGACAGAAGGGTAAAGGGAAGATACTGAAGAAGCGGTTGATATCAGATCTCATTGCTGTGACCCCATTTGAACAACTTGAATGCAGCGAGGAAAGCTGGAATTGTAAGGCCAAGAGTATGTCAAGACAAGCAAGAATTGGCAGGCCAAAGAAGGATATAACACGAACATGGGGAGTCTCCAAAGCTGCAGCATACCGAGTGAGAAAATTCAAAGAGAATTCAAATTATAGTTCTACAGTTCGAGAAAAACCAGATTTAGGATCTGTAAAAATTAAGCGAAAACCACAATGCTTCGATGTTTCATATCAATCTTCAGCCTCGGCAAAGTCTCTGGAGGTACACCTCTAAGCTCTTTCTTGTTAGCTTGTCAAAATTCCTCGAATTCTGAGCTTGCTTCTTTTACTTTCTCTCTTGAAAACCCTTTTTAACACGCTACAAGATACCTGACTCATGACGTGTCTACAGAATTATGATTCTGAGCTTGCTTCTTTTACTTTCTCTCTTGAAAACCCTTTTTAACACGCTACAAGATACCTGACTCATGACGTGTCTACAGAATTATGAGGCTTTATTACTGGAAATTTTACAATTTTTGGGGATCAATGTGAATAATTTTAGCAGGATACATATACATCACCAAAAATATAGTGTTCTGATCTATGTTATCCACTATACTTCATCACAAGCCAGAACGCCTCTGCTAACTAGTCAGCTATATTCTCTCGGCATGCTCTTCTCGTGGTAATGCCTCATGTCGTCTGAATTTTGAAAATATGGTTTAAAATAGTAAACTATTGGATAGATATTCTATGTTGAATGAGTTTTTGGAAAGTGGAACGTTGAAACTTGGGTACGGCAGTTCGTTTAAACTTGGGTAGGCCTACAAGTATCCGAAAATGTTAAAATTTTTTCCAAAATTTACGAAAAATGGCTTGATGGAGACAGTAATATTATATTATTATATAACAAAAAATAAATAATATAAAAAATAATTTTTTTTTTTTAATTATATATAATTTATTAATAATGGAAATTAATTTGTACATCAAAATATTCAAATATTAAACCAATTTAAATATAAAATAATAAATATATAATCTGATATATATAAATACATTTTTTGGGTGTTTCTCTCCTATCTGTCCCTTTTGATATATATAAAATATTAAAATGTCAAGTTCATTATGACACATGACAAGTAAAAATATGTACACATATATACATAAACAACAAAAGTAATACTCATCAGCATGACATCCCAGATATCACCTTTACATAAGTGCCACACGCTTCCTTAACCCATCAAGAGATTGCTCCAGTTTCTCAATCAAGGATATCCCTGTTAAGGATGTCTTTGGCCTTTCTTCCTGGGAAGGTGTCAATTTAGGCTCATATTTTGTGAGCAGTTCAACATATTTCTCTAAAGACTAGATATTCCCCAACCCCAGGGAACGTCCGAACGACAAAAAGAATAGTCTTCCAAGCTCCCAGAACTTTCCCAAACTCCAATTGCAGCTCCTGCTGAAAAGGGAATGTTCCCATACAGTTTCAAAAAGAATAGTCTTCCAAGCTCCCAGAACTTTCCCAAACTCCAAATGCAGCTCCTGCTGAAAAGGGAATGTTCCCATATAGTTTCAATGCTGCTGGGAGCGCTGGAACAATTGGAACAGATTTCCCAACTTTTGGGAACAGTTCCGGTGTAACAGAGTAGATATTCCTGTGTTGATGATAAATTCTGTCCCTTTCTTTAACGTTAATCTGTTCTGTGTTGGGTCTTGACAGATATATCATTTCCTAAATGTTGTGGATCTATAGAGATTAAACGTACCTTGAAATATTAGGTCTTTCGGGCACTTTTTTCTTCAGAGGCATGTTGCTCAAACATTCCACTGCATTAGTTACTGGTTAGCTTTGTCATCTCATACGCCTCTTTCATGTGAGCTTGTCGAGATTCTTTCTTTTTCCTTTTTTCTAAAATCATTTTTAACATGCTACAAGATGCCTGAATGATGACATTTCTACAAAACTGTTCAGCTGTACAAATGTATACAATTTTTGGGGGTTCAAGGTTACTAATATTTTAAGAAGATACATTTATATGGCTAAAAATGTAGTGTTAGACCTGATCTACCCTATCCATTTACACTTCACCACATGCCTGAACAACTCTGTTAACTAGTCAGTTCTATTCCCTTCATGTTGTTCTAGAGGAAATGCCTCATGTCATTTGAATTCTGAAAATATTAACTATGGATGGATATTTCTATGTTGGTGGTAAATGCTTCGATTCCCAGTTCTAATTTTTAATCCATCTTAAATTTCATCGTTCTTTTAACATGAATCTGTCTGTGTTGGGCCTCGGAAGATATATCATATCCTAAATGGTATGGATTCATGCATATTGAGCGTACCTTGAAATGTTAAGTCTTTCTGTCACTTTTTGCTTCATATGCTTCTTACTCAAACATTGCACTGCATTAGTTACAGACAATATTTGTCAGTTCAGACGCCTCTTTCTTGTTAGCTTGTCAAGATTCTTGGGTTTTGGTCCTTCTTTGTTTTTCCCTTTTTCCCAAAATCATATTTAACATGCTACAAGATATCTGAATGATGACATGTCTACGGAATTGTTCAGCTCTACCCCTGGAATTTAAGCATAAACTGATAACAAATTTATACTATTTTCTGGGGTTCAAAATTATTAATGATACAAACCAGATTTAGGATCTGTAAAAATTAAGAGAAAACCACAATGCTTCGATGTTTCATATCAATCTTCAGCATCGGCAAAGTCTCTGGAGCTACACCTCTAAGCTCTTTCTTGTTAGCTTGTCAAAATTCCTCGAATTCTGAGCTTGCTTTTTTTACATTCTTTCTTGAAAGCCCTTTTTAACACGCTACAAGATACCTGACTCATGACGTGTCTACAAAATTAGGAGGCTTTATTACTGGAATTTTAAGACTTAAATTGCTAACACATTTATACAATTTTTGGGAGTTCAAGGTGAATAATATTTTTAGCAGGATACATATACATCACCAAAAATATAGTATTCTGATCTATGTTATCCACTTATACATCATCACAAGCCAGAACGCCTCTGCTAAATAGTCAGATATATTCTCTGCATGCTCTTCATGCTCTTCTAGTGGAAATGCCTCATGTCGTCTGAATTCTGAAAATAGTAACCATTTATAGATATTCCTGCGTTGATGATAAATGATTTCTTCTACTCCTAGCTCTAATTTCACTCCATCTTAAATTCTGTCTTTTTCTTTAACGTGAATCTGTTTCTGTGTTGGGTCTTGACAGATATATCATTTCCTAAATGTTGTGGATCTATAGAGATTAAACGTACCTTGAAATATTAGGTCTTTCGGGCACTTTTTTCTTCAGAGGCATGTTACTCAAACATTCCACTGCATTAGTTACTGGTTAGCTTTGTCATCTCATACGCCTCTTTCTTGTGAGCTCGTCGAGATTCTTTCTTTTTCCTTTTTTTCTAAAATCACTTTTAACATGCTACAAGATGCCTGAATGATGACATTTCTACAGAACTGTTCAGCTGTACAAATGTATACAATTTTTGGGGCTTCAAGGTTACTAATATTTTAAGAGAATACATTTATATTGCTAAAAATGTAGTGTTAGACCTGATCTAGCCTATCCATTTACACTTCACCACAGGTCAGAACAACTCTGTTAACTAGTCAGTTCTATTCCCTTCATGTTCTTCTAGAGGAAATGCCTCATGTCATTTTAATTCTGAAAATATTAACTATGCATGGATATTTCTATGTCGGTGGTAAATGTTTCGATTCCAGTTCTAATTTCAATCCATCTTAAATTTCATCCCTCTTTTAACATGAATCTGTCTGTGTTGGGCTTCGGAAGATATATCATATCCTAAATGGTATGGATTCATGCATATTGAGCGTACCTTGAAATGTTACGTCTTTCTGTCACTTTTTGCTTCATATGCTTGTTACTCAAACATCCCACTGCATTAGTTACAGACAATCTTTGTCATCTCAGACGCCTCTTTCTTGTTAGCTTGTCAAGATTCTTGGAATTTGATCTTTCTTTGTTTTTCCCTTTTTCCCAAAATCATATTTAACATGTTACAAGATATCTGAATGATGACATGTCTACGGAATTGTTCAGCTCTACCCCTGGAATTTAAGCATAAACTGATAACAAATTTATACTATTTTCTGGTGTTCAAAATTATTAATGATACAATTTTTTTTCTTAAAAATTATTGTTAAACCTGATCTAGCTTATCCAATTACACTTAATGAAGATCAGAACAACTCTGTTAAATTGATTCGTTCTATTCTCTATACTCTCTTGTCATGGAAATGTCTTAATGTCATTCGAATACTGAAACTGATATCTACTGATGAATATTTCTGTGTTGATGTTAAATGATTTCTTCATTTTCTAGTTTTAATTTCAATCCATCCTACATTCCACCTTTTCTGTAACATATGTGATGTATCTATCTAATCATTTGCCAAATGATGTGGATCCATAAAGATTGAACTTGCTTTGAAATATTAAATCTTTTTGACCCTTTCTGCTTCAGATGCATGTTCCTCGAACATTTGACTGCATTAGTTACTGATCATCCTTTTCATCTCGTTCGAATTAATTGAAAATTTGGACGGCTGTTGCAAACTATACGAGGGTCTAATATTAAGATTCCTACTTTGGTAAGATGACATTTAAGGTCATGACTCCTCTTGACAAATTCTGGTTCCCAACTTTGCTTCTGTACTGGTTGGTTTATGGAATGCTTTAGTGGCACGGATACAAAACCTTTGGACAGAGTTGTATATGGTTCTATGTTTCTCCTTCATATTAAGACCATATGATTCTCGGAGACAGAATTGCTTGTGCAATTGCTGGAAAAACTTCATTACTTATGAGCTATATTTTTTTATGAATCAAAGGTAAATTACTCTTTCTTTTTCTTTATTTCAAGTTTTTGAAAAGTATACATCTTATAAGATACAATTCTTTTATGCTTTAGCAATCACTGTGCTCTTCTCTAACATAAGTTCCGACTGTACACGGTTTGGATTATCATTTCAAATTAGAGAAAGATTTAATTTTTCAAGTGTTTGAAGAATGTTGTACTATAATCGTATTATAAGATTAGAAAGATGTACTAGGATCTTAAAGTGTAGAACTGGATTTTGTTGTCATTGATATAGGAGGTAAGGAGCACAGTCAAAAGACGCTTTCGCTCGATGAAGTGTTTGAGGTCTAGCGAGGAATTGCTCTCGAAGTCTTCAAGCAAGCAGGCACTTGAGAATGGAACAGAAAGAGAACTGCATATAGATCAAGATGAGGATGTACTGAATGATTTGGCAAGCTTCATGGCAAAAAACCAATATGAACGACACACACGAAAATTTTGCAATCTTGAAGAAAGTGAATGTCCCAGGGCTACAATTCTGCATAGTAAAAATTCAGAATGTGAAGATATCCATAATGTTCTTAGCGAAAAATCACAACAGTTTAGTAATCCATTTCAAGTGCATAACAATAACTCAGAAACTCAAGATATCAACAAAGTTGTCACAGTGAAATCACTACAATCAAGGGATCCAGTTCAACTGCATGAAAATGATTCTTTGGAGTTAGTGAAAGGGAGAGACAATTCGAGATACAGTTCAACTCCATATTCCTCAATAGATGGCCAAGTACATATGCTTGTAGAAGATAGTCCAGAGGCCAATCAAGCTCAAGAGCCTGTTATTCCAGTAGAAGATAGACCAGAGACCATCCGAGTACAAGAGCCTGTGATGCCTGAAAAATCTGAGATGTCAGGATCAGCCATTAAAGAAACAGAGGTGATTTCTCAGACCAAGAAAGCTATTAATTTAAGCACAGATCATCATGCTTGTAAGAACAGCGAGAAGGGTGATCTGGACAAAGACGCAAATACTAAGAGAGTGAATCATAAACGCAGCCTTGTTGATGCTTCCATGATGAAAACCCGGAATGTCAATGGCGTCCGTCCTTTCCAAAGGAAAAATACAACCATCAAGAAATCAATCCACCGCTTGAAAAAGCTAATGAAATCTTCTCATGATCAGCTATCCCTTATTGAGCAGACTAATGCAGCTTTAAATGCTGCACTTCACAATGTTAGATCCCGGAGTGTACATGTGCCTGTTGGTGCTTGCAAAGACACCCAAACAGTTGCAGGGCCGAGTTTTAGTCGCGTTCAAACAAACTCAGCTGAGATTTTTGTCCACTCTCAAACGGTGGCCCGTCCCGTTTTAGCTCCTACTGTTTCCCAAACGAGGCCTACAACATTAAATGTGCTTCCAAATCTGGCAAACCCAAAGAGTTCAAATGCAAAAACTACTCAGTTACCACAAACAGTTGTAGGGACGAGTTTTAGCCCCGTTCAAACAAATTCAGCTGAGATTTTTGTCCACTCTCAAACGGTGGCCCATCCTGTTTTAACTCCTACTGTTTTTCAAATGAGGCCTACAGCATTAAATGTTCTTCCAAATTTGGCAAACCCAAAGAGTTCAAATGCAAAAGCTGCTCAGTTACCCCAAACAGAGGGCAGTTCAAAGGGACAAAGAGTGGATGCTGCATTGGCTTCTCGACATAAGCCACAGGAAAGTGTGCAACAGCCAACACTGAGAGAGGGGGTTCCTTTTCTTCACCCAATGATGAGGTCTACGGACAAAGACTTCATGTTTGAAGGTACAAAGTCAACTACTGGACAGGCAAATGATAATGAGGTAAGCACTGGCGTCTCTCCAGTGTTCTTTCTCTGGAAAACTCTTTGGGTTGGGTCATCTATTGAGATGAATAATGGTTGCTTTCCACTCACAGATGATTCAAGCAATGTCATCTGTCCATGCTTACTCACTCTGGAAATCTTTTGGTTTGGGTCATCTAGTGAAATGAATAAGGATCAATTTCCACTCACAGGTTTAGGATAAGTTTTTTTTAACTTCGATCTAGTGTTAACTATGAAAGAATTCGGTAAGATTCAGTTAGTAAATTGACAGATTTTGTGTAAAATTTTCCCATCATTGAAATCTCATAGGCTGATTACTGAAAGGAAAAATCCCAGGAACTTACTCCAATAAAGTTGTAGGAATATTTAATTTTGTTCAATTTATCACTGTAAAGTGAATCTTAGATTATTTACTTGTCCTCAGGGTACACAGAAACCAGACATGCGTATGGCACAACCGCCAGCTATTAGTAGTTTTCCAGTATCAGGTGTCTCTGGACCGCAATTTGTGTCAATTTTGACTGGCATCCCTGTGATAAGTAAGTGATTCAGAAAATTTTGATTCTAAGAGTGGATTTTGATGAAGTTCTATAGTATGTTTTGGTGTTAGTGTTCAAATGATTTAATCATGAATGGTGATGTAGATTTTCCCGTGGAGAATAAAGCGAAAGATCTATCAAATGGAAACATCTTTCAACCTCCTCCGGGTGAAATTCTATCTTATTTCGCTCTGAAGGGTCCTTCAAGTATGATTGCAGAACAAAGTGCTGAGGCTGCCATGTGCAGGGATTACTGTCAGCCATTAAGATCACCAGTCATTTTGGGTTTTGCTCTAGGTAAAATGGAGAAAAAATAGTAATTAACTCGACAGGGTCAGATTTGTTTTTGGAAACCTATATAAGATATAGTAATTTCAAGTAAGCACAAGGTAATACATTTAATTTCTCAGCATGTCTGTTTTGCAGGAAACAAGTTGGACACTGAGACAACACTTTCTCAAGAGTTCTTTGATCAGGGCAAGTCTGATCTCCAGTCATACATTCAGAGAAGAATTGAAATTCACTATCCCACCCGAGCTTCTAAAAGTTCAACTAATGAGGCAGTGAGAGACTCCGAGATTAAAGAGTCCCAGTCAGCAAATCATAACCCAGTTGATATTATGGACTTTGAAAACTGTGTTACAAACAAAAAGCAAGTCAGATATGACCAGAATAATGCTGTCTTTTTCAGGAATACGGAACAAAGTGATGCTTTGAGCCAAAATATGAACACTGGTCTGGATTATGCAGATGGACAGAGTTGTAAAAGGAAACAGGGGACAGAGGCTAGCCAGCTTCCCACAGACAACCAAGTTACTGTTTTTGGTGAAAATTTGCATGCTACTTCGCAAAGTAGAGTTACAAACAAAACGCAAGTCGGATTTGGCCAGAATAATGCCGTCTCAGACCAACAGCGTATAAAGATTGTGAAAGTTAAACAGGTCCAAGGAGGCAGTAACACCTTTCCACAAATTAGCCTTCCTCTGCTTCAAACTGATGCTTTGAGAAGAATTCTGCACCCTGGTCTGGAGATTGCAGAAGGACAGAATTGTAACGGAAATAGTACAGAGGATGGAGAGGCTCCCACAGACAAGCTTGGAGAAAATTTGAATCCTGATATGGAGAATAGTGTCACAAACCGAAAGCATGCCGGATATAGGCAAAATAATGCTGCCTTATTAATGAACACAAATCAACAGCATATAAAGAATATAAAAGTTGAACAGATCCAAACAAACAGTAATATCTTTCCACCAATTAGCCTTCCCCTTCTTCATGCTGATGGTTTGAGCCGAAATCTGGGCACTGGTCTGGAGATCGCAGATGGACAGAATCATAAAAGAAAAGCGGGTACAGAGGCTAGCCAGGCTCTCGAAGACAACCAAGTCACTGTTCTTAGACACAATCTGCCTACTAGATTGGAGAATGGAGTCAAAAATAAAAGGCATGTCGGATATGCCCAGAATAATGCTGTCTTACTCATGAATGCACACCAACATCATATAAAGAATGGGAAAGCTAAGCAGGTCCAAGCAGAAAGCAACACCTTTCCACCAATTAGTCTTCCCCTTCTTCAAAATGATGCTTTAAGAAGAAATCTGGACACTGATCTGGAGATTGCAGATGTACAGAATTATAATAGAAAAGGGGTTACAGAAACTAGCGGGGCTCCCACAGACAACCAATCCACTGGTCTTGGAGAAAATCTGAATGTCACTGTGGAAAATAGAGTCAGAAACAAAGATTATGTCGGACGTAGCCAGAATAATGATGTCTTGCTCATGAACGCAGGCCAACATCATATTAAGAATGCAAATGTTAAGCAGGTCCAAGCACACAGTATCATATTTCCACTAATTAGCCTTGCCCTTCAAACTGATGCCTTCAGAAGAAATGTGGACAGTAGTAGTATGAAGGTTGCACGTCGACGGAATTGTAAAAGAAAAAGGGGTGCAAAGTCGAGGTTGATTCCCATAGACAACCAAGCTCCTGTTCCTGGAGAAAATCTGAATTCTAATTTGGAGAGTAAAGAAACAGAGATTCATATTGGGAACAAAATTATACGATGCAAATTGCTTCAACCAAGCAGTCAAACCTCAAAACCAATCACTATGACAGATGCACTTGGAGAAAGAAATTCTATGCTACAGAGAACTCTGGGAAGTGGGAAATTAACGGAATCGAGCAATATAGTTAATAATAAGGCTGCATATATTCCTGTTGGAAAGCGTGGCAAATATGTGAAAAAAACAGAAGAGGCAGCAGCACAAAAGAAGATAGAAGCACAGTCACATTGCATGCAAACCCAAACAAGTGCAGAAAATTATACAGCACAGGGAAATGTAAATCCATCTTCACAGCCTGTCTATTCAAGAGGATTGGAGCGTGCACAACATTTTGCTGGTTTCCAACACGTGTTGAAGCCAATAGCACAGAATACACAGCAACTTGTGCCTGTTCCATCTGTTGCTTTTCAGCGAGATCAACAAGATAAGATAGGAATGGAAGAAATATTAAATACGGTTCAAGGAAGCAGTCAAACCTTGAAACCAATCACTATGACAGTTGCACCGGGCGAAGGAGATTCTATGCTGCAGAAAGATCTAAGAAGTGGCAAAGTAACGGAATCCAGCAATAGTGTTATTAGCAAGCCTACATATACTCCTGTTGCAAAGCGTCGCAGAATTATGAAAAAAGCAAAGGAAGCAATATCACAGAAAAAGTCAGAAGCAGAGTCTCATTGCATACAAACAGAAACATGTGCTGCAGAAAATTACACAACCCAGGGCAATGTCGATCCATCTTCCCAAGCTGTGGATTCAAGACAACCAGAGTCTGTGCAACATTTTGCTGGTTCCCAACACGTGCCACAGAGTAAGCTAGAAACAGAGTCTCATTGCGTGCAAACCGAAGCATGTGCTGCAGAAAATTGCACAACTCAGAGCAATGTCTCAAATCCATCTTCGCAAGCTGTGGCTTCAAGAAGATCAGAGCCTGTAAAACATTTTGCTGGTTCCCAACACGTGCTGAGGCCAATAGCACAGAATAGACAACAACTTTTGTTTGTTCCACCTGTTCCTTGTGGGGCAGATATACGAGATAAGATGGAAATGGAAACTATTTTAAATACAGTTCAAGTAAGCACTGAAGCCTCAAAAGCTATCACTGTGACAGATGAATTAGGAGGAGATTTTATTCTGCAGAGTGCTCCAACACATGGGAATTTAATGGAATCTAGCAATGCAGTAAATAATATGCCTGCAAATATTCCCGCTGCAAACCGTCAAAAATATGTGAAAAAAGCAGAAAGGGAGGCCAGAGCACAAAGGAAGCGAGAAAAACAGTCTGCCTTACATTCATCTTCACATGTTGTGGCTTCAACGGGATCAGAGTCTGTAATATATTGTGCTGGTTCCCAACCCGCGCTGGAGCCAATAACACAGAAAACACAGCAACTATTGTCTGTTCCTCCTGTTCCTTTTCTGGCAGATCAACAGGATAATGTAGCAGCGGAACAGAGTTCAAGAAGGAAGACAAGAGGGCAAATCCCTCTCAAGCCTAACGTTTTTGACCGTGCTATTGAAGATTACATCAAATGGGGAATAGTTAGTGTATTACCACTACCCCGACAAACTTTACCTTCAAAAGTGGTAGAACCCATGAAACTCGGTGCAGGCTTGCCATTGGAGTCTAGACCAGAGTATTATGCCAAATTTGTGAATCCAATGTATAATCAACCCACAGTAGGAGTACAACCAAACAACAATGCCCCAGAGAATCATGTATTTGTGGATGTGTCGACTACTGGCAACATTGCTGTTGCACCATCTGCGGGCAATAGCAACATTGCTCTTTCAGCTTGTACAGGCATTATGCCATGCAATATGATGCCTCCACGGCCAACAGTGACACCAGAAATGCAGGCCTATCTTGACAGATTCAAAATTAATTTCTTCTCTTTTGCTCACACTGATAGCACAGTGGCTGCTCTCAACGACTTTCAATCTGAACCAAACATCACTTCTCAATCTGGAGTCCCACAGGTGATTCAGAAGCAGAGACGTGATGAGGTAGCACTTTCAAGCACAGTGGACAACACTTTCAAGCACAGTGGACAACAACCCAGTTCAGAAAGTTCTTTCTGACTGACCATTTAAAGAGGAAACAATTCTTTTGCAAAATGAACAGAAAAGCACATAGGCCAGGTCCCATTAGTTTTGAGTGCTTCAGAAAGTTCTTTCTGACTGACCATTTAAAGAGGAAACAATTCTTTTGCAAAATGAACAGAAAAGTACATAGGCCAGGTCCCATTAGTTTTGAGTGCAGTGAACAACCACTATCCTATTCAGGTGAGATGGGGTATTTTTTTGCAGTTTGAGCACAATTGACGACCACTTGTGAAAGAAAGCTCTTACTGATTGACCATTTATTATTCATATTAAATAATAAGAGGCAGAATAAATAGAAATTTTGTCTCTGCATTTGTGAATGCATTATAAATTGAAATTAACTGAGATTAATTTTACGGACCATGCCTATTAATTTTACGGACCATGCCTATCTTTTTTACAGTAATACTGTGCAAACAACTGCAATTGAATTTTTATTGTTGTATTCGGTAAAATAGAACTTTTAATACTGTGCAAACAACTGCAATTGAATTTTTATTGTTGTATTCGGTAAAATAGAACTTTTAAGGCTCAAAATTGTCGTATCAGGTGAACAACAGGTTTCCTAATCCACTTTAATGATATATTTTGCAATATTTTTTAATAAATTGAATGAGACGGGATTAATGAAATTGTATCATCTGGCATGGCAGTTTTATGGTAAAGCTAATTCAACAAAATCTCTATGGTAAAGCTAATTTAACAAAATCAATTAAGATTAGTTAAATCATAATTCACTACAATATTTTCCAAAAACTTTTTTTAATAAATTTATTTATTTTATGTTTTTATTTTTGCTCTATTTAAAATTTATACACTTAATAGAAATTATATTTTTAGATAGAGGAGGAATGACCTGTTATAGATGACATATTTGCCAAGTGGAGTTATGGAAAAGAAAAACTGGACCTGTTCCTCAATCACTTAAATAGCCTCTCTGACCATATAAAATTCACTATTGAAATTGAAAATAACAACCAACTTCCTTTTCTTGATATCCTTCTAACTAAAAGAGATGGGTCTCTTGGTTTCCAAGTCTATAAAAAGAAAACCCATACGGAAAGATATCTACATGCAAATTCTCATCACCACCCTAAACAGAAGATTGCCATCATTAGGACCTTAACCACTAGGGCAGCCAAAATATCTGATCCTAACCATTTAAATGATGAACTCAACCATCTTCACACGCTGTTTGAACTAAATGGCTACAATGAAATACCATCAAGAAAGCCATGCAACTATCCCTAAACAAGAAGAACAATGATATTAAAAATCAAAATTTATCAACTCTTAAGATCTCCCTTACTTACATAAAAGGCACCAATGACAAAATCACTAAAATTCTCAATAAACATAACATTAACGTAGCCTTCACCCCTTGCTAACACCATCAGACAATTATTCAACTCAGTCAAGTATCCCATAAACCCTAAACTTCAAAAAGGTGTTTATGTGATTCGTTGCTCATGCGGTAAGGAATACATAGGTGAAACAGGTAGGTTTCTTAGTATTAGAATTAAAGAACACACTGCTAACTTAAGAAAAGAAAGGACCTCTAAATCAACCTTAGCAGAACATGTTCACTCTTCCTCTCATTACATCTGCGTGGAAGAAGTCAAACTAGTTAGAAAAGAAGACCACTATCATAAAAGAAAAACCAAAGAAGCCATTGAAATAGAAAAAACGAAGAACAACCTGAATGAGGACGATGGATTAAAACTAAGCAACACCTAGAAACCTTTACTTGAAATCTTAAAAAACAGTAATTAACTCTTATCCATTAAAAATTACCTATTCCCTCCCTTAAAAAAAATGATAATTAACAAAAACATCAATTATATAACATCTTATGTGAACAATAGAACAATAATCATGCATACATAAATTAGTAATTGATTACTTCACATATAATCATGTGATAACATTATAAACTAACGATTAAAATACATATAGTTGTAATTACTGAAATCTAAACAATTTAAAAATTAACACTAGAAATTATAGATAATATTATAACAAAATAACTCACCAAATCTATAAGGATTATTAATTAGTTAAAATAAATAATAATAATAATTAAACAAAGAAACAAACACATGAAATTAAGTTAATAGATAGGTTAACAAATAATTAATAATATCATTAATCAATTAATCTATTATATTAATTAATCAAGCAAACAAATTAGTTAATTAGTTAAAACAAATTAATGAATTATCCAATCAAAAAAAAGTTTCACATAAAAGTATCAAACGTAATAATTAAATCAACAAATAGCAAAATTAATTAATTAATTTATCCCTTTAAACTTATTAATGAATGAATCAATTAATCCAATT
>APFE031301821.1:169066-183453 GCA_000404065.3 Pinus taeda
TGGTTTTGACATAAACCTGCTTAATACTCCCACTGCATGTGCAATGTCTGGTCTAGTACAAACCATTGCATACATCAGGCTATCGACTGCACTTGCATATGGAACATAGGACATGTCCTCTTCCTCTTCTTGTGTCTTGGGACACTATTCAGCAGATAACCTTGTGGAGCTATAAAAAGGGTCTCTTTCACCTCTAATTACCTCACATTAATATGTCAATCCAGAAACATTTTGTTATTTCAAAGAGTGTCTCAGTCTGAGGCTATCATTTGCTAGAGTAATGCTAGTAGCACAGTGTTTGAAAATACAAGAGTAAACGGATGCTTGTTTTTGGCTAACTACTTCAAAAGATTAAATAACACATTCAGAAAACTAAGAAATTTATCAGTCAAGGGTTCGGTAGCAATAAGCCATCCCTTTGGAAACTAATGGAAAAGGAAATCAGAGAACAGATCGTGGATCTGGGAGCTGGACAGTAGATGTCAATGCTCACTACAGCTTGAGATCCTTCTTCACATCAAAATAACAAATAAAAAGAAATGGAACGGAAAATAAGAAATGGAACAACAATTAAGAAATTGAACAGCAAATCTGAAATGGAACAGCAGTTAAGAAATAGAACAACAACTAAGTCTAACAAGCAGTAACACCTTAGTCTATAAGATTGAATGTACTAATCGTAATCTACAGGAATCAAACGACAATCCTTCATTCTTAAAGGCAGAGTGAATAACACACCAAAATGGAACAACACTGATTACTGATGAATTATAGAACACCACTTAAAGACCATATATACACACAACACATTTAAATAGTAATCTAATCCAGTTATCACCTCAATTAGAAAGATTACGACTGCATTTCAAAATAGAACAACATTGTTTATAAATCCAACAATCGCAAAGAACATAACTCCCAAGATGAATTCCGTAATGTTAATAAACAAGTGCACAACACAAAGGCTCTGTAATGAAATGACAATAGTATTCTGTAAAGACTAGCAGTATTATATCAACACCTAAAGGAACAATGATATGATGCAGAGTCAATACAATAGTTCTGTCTTGAGAAACCTTTATAAATTAAACATAACAGAGCATATGATGTAAACTTACAAAACACATCAGATTACCAAATAACATCGATAAGCAAACCACGCAAAAACCAACCATAATGGTACAAGAGCAAGTGTCCTCCAGGGCCGGGCCCTTAGCCTCCAGGGGTACATCGTTTGAAGTTATTCCAGACTCAAAGATGAAATAGTAACCAAGTTTGTATTAATGCATAAAGTGAAATTACAATACATCAGTTCTTAACGAGACACGATGATCAAAGTTTTTATCTTAAAGGAAATTACATAAAACATAACAACATCCAACTCTCCTCTCGAGCTAACAGTGTTGCCCCTTTTATAAGGCTGAAGGCAGAGATATCTAAGTGCAGAAATAGATAAAACAACGATCCCTCAGGATCAAGGATCCTGAGGGATTCGCCGAACCGTTAGTCCTCAGTCATTTCTTTTCTTTCCTGCGCCGAGCTGGTATCTCCACTTCCTTTCCCGGGCTGATTCACTTTGATTTGCTTCGCCTTGTTTGCATACGATCTCCCATCAAAGGGACAGCGGTTAACCCGTCCTTGTCCTTTCCTTTGGAATGGCAACTTCTTGTTTTTCCTCCTTCCTGCATAAGGAAATGACAATTTTCAGCGTTTTCGTCTTGCATATTAATCTCACATGTTTTATTACAATTCTTTATCGTTTTTTGAGTTCATGATGCAAAAAGGTTTGTAAGTTCTAATGAAAATACGCTGAAAGAGTCATCAAAAACATACCTTCTTTAGTACTCCACACACCCCCCTGCTTACCCTTTTCCATGCCCTCATGAAAACATTGTAGTTGATGTGTAAGGCAGTGAGTGAGTAGGCTGGAGATAGAATCTCATGTAAAGGCCTACAGCCATGATGCAGAATAGGTGTTCAAAGAAATGGCTTGTCTGACCCTCAGGCATCTCATGCAGGGCTTGGTATCTGGGTGCAGGGTGCTAAATAATTGGACTCCGGAACCTATATCCTAACCAGGATGGCCCTGCCCTCAAAATGATATCACCATAGAGGTGCAAGCGGTTGGAAGCTAATTTAAAATTCTCATACTTAAATGGTTCCCTGAGCTGGATATTCGGATTAGAGATTTGGTATCGAAATTTAGCTGCATCAATGGGAGGGTCTTTGATAGAGAAAAAGTATTCTAATCCCTGTCGAATGATTGCCTCATGCATGGGTCCTAATGCTTCAATTACACCTGGAGTCTTCATGAGGTTTCTATGTTTTCTCCACAACTGTACTCGATCCCTAGGCTTAGCTCTTATCCATAAATCTAATCCATTTTCTTGTCTTTGGAAATCTGATCCAGGTGTATATTGGTGGCCACTTGGACCCCCACCATTGTCTTTCTCAGCATTTTCAGTTTCCTTAATTGTAGCACAACTTACTATTTTTAGCAGTTTTTCGGGTCCTGAACTTCCGGAGCCGTTTTGAGGCCCTAAACAACGTTTTTTGGGGAACCCGGGGACATGGGTCCATGCAATGGACCCATGTTTCCCGTTCCAACAAAGATAGTGCTCGAATAGATCTTTTTAATGAGCTATTGTACGCGTCAAACAGAGATCATATGCTAAAGTTACGACCCTGGGAAGTTGATGTACCAACTTACCCCCAAACGGGGCCCACAGTTTGGCGTTTCATCTCCTAGGGTTAGGTTTTGGAATGTTAAGGGTTTTTCATTGTTCTCAACAATAAATAGGCCTTCGAGCCTCATTGTAACACAGTTCAGAGGCATGTAGCCATCACATCTCTTCTCAGAGATAAGCTACCATCGCCCTAGCTAGTTTATTTCATTTCTGATTGTAAGCATATTTTAGTATTTTCTATTAATGAAATGAAGTATTATTTCCGTTGCATCTTTGTGTATATGGTTATCTCTGTAATTTGTTGCATTCCTGTTTAAATCCAGATCAGCTGAAGCTTTAAATGCGGCTTCTCTCATATCTGGTGGGCCTCCTTTTCTCATCTCAAAGGCAGTTAAGATTTCATGACGTTGTGTCATAATGATAGTCTGTAGATCATGTTTTTCTTCTATGGCAGATACTTTTGATTCAAATTTAGTAGACAAGAATCTTAAAACTTTCTCAACTAAGGTAACTTCCTTTATCTCTTCACCTAGATTCTTCATACAATTAACAACCTCATCTATATGTAAGAAGTAACTAGCTATACTTTCATCATTGTGCATCTTAAGAGTTTCATATTAAATTCTGAGAGTTTGCAATTTAGCACGTTTTACCTGAGAGTCTCCTTCGTAGCTTAGAACTATTTTAACCCATATTTCTTTGGCTGATTTGAGCTGCATAACTTTGACAAACTTTGCTTGTGATAGACTTCCCAGTAATGTATTGACAACCCTGGCATTGGTTTCGTATTGCTTTTTACCTGCCGTATCTGTGGGAATTGCTGATAGAAATGTATATCCTCCTTCCACGATTTCCTAGACATCCATTCCAAGTGATTGTAGATAGGCTGTGGTTCTTATCTTCCAATAGACAAAGTTGCTCCCATCAAAGATTGGCGGTCTGATGGATCCCACGCTTTCTTGATTACTCATGATGATGGATCTCCCTTCAAGCGATCAAACTTCTTCTAAAGGACCTGCTCTGATACCAATTATTGGAAATAATACTGAGAGGGGGGTGAATGAGTATTATCAGATCAATAATTTAATTTCCCAAATAGATTTGTACACACTACTTCAGCTAAGTGAACTAGCGTGTATATGCGACTGTACTTAAAGAAACCAACATATATGCAGAGACCTTTTGATTTACCCAATTTATCATGCATTGAAATTTAACCAGTATATCAAAGATTTATTAGACAGTGCAGTAAAAGAAGAATAAAGCATCACACATAAGAAACACACATGAACACCAAGATATAAGGTGGAAACCCAATGTGGGTGAAAACCACCTGCTATTGTCGTCTCTGGGTCTTCTTTTTAATAATAAGAAAAATTTGGTTACAATCTTTGTACTAGTGCAAAACTTATACCAGTACGTAGCTTCACCTGCAGACAGGTACAACCTTCTCTCATTCTCCAGCTTCTACTGGAAGGGAGCTACAACCCCCTAACTCTTGTACTAGCCGATATGTTTATTAGTACGTAGGCGGTGACCTATAGAAGGCTACGATCTTCTTTCTTCCTCCAAGGACCATGTTTTATAATTTTCAAACTGGATCCATCAACAACATCATAACTGCAATTCAATCATCAAATACATCTGCATCAACCAATCACTGAGACTCAATCATCACTTTCTGAATCAACCACAACCAAATCAATCAATCACTTTGACAACCCATCATTAAATCACAATTAATCTGATCATTCAGAATATTGTCACCAGAATACAGTAACCGGAACCGAAACCAAAACCCAAAACTCTGCAACATCAAACAGAAACAACTGAAACATACTTTATAAGGTATACGCTACTTCCATGTGTCAAACCTGCGTGTATATGCGCTTTTCTCAAAGCCAACTAGCGTATACATCTGCAAATATTAATTCATAATTCTGCAGCTATTCCAAACTTTAGTTATACCGAGATCATAATATTTACAAATAACACGTGTCAGTATTTAGATCTAGACTATACATGGTCAAAGCACATAATGATAATTCATTTCAAGCCTTAAGATCCTGATCCATCATTAGATCTTATCCTTCATCAGCTGTTAAGGTTCAACCTTGGTTTAGATCAAGCACAGCACCATAAGCCAATAACCTACATACTAGATCTCACACTTCATCAGATATTTGATACTTGCACACCTGGCCTAATGATCTTCTCCTCCTTTTATAGTTTTAGGACTTTCTCAATACCGTGGACCAAAACCACTTAGGACCAATACCTTGGACCAAATACCTAGGGTCAATACCTTGGACCAGATACCTTGGACCAATACCGTGGATCAAAATACCATGGACCAAATACCTCAGACCAAAAAATTAGTTTTCCAAGGTATATGCACTTTTCCTTTTGTGAAAGTGTGTGTGTACGTATACGCTACTTGTGGTCAGTGAACCTACGTGCATACGTAGCTTAGTCAAGGTGAACCTGCATATACCTCTCTTTCTTCATTCTGTGTATTCTGATATATAATTCTTTGTTGTTAACATGCTATATTGTGATCTTTCATCTGAGTGAGTTTCCATCAAGGACAACACCTGTATCATAATGCCAACACTCTTGCATTTTTTTCTACCTTTTGGGATTCAAGAGACTATCTATGAAAAGGGACATCTGTAGTTTCCTTTTTGCCTCCTTTTAAAACTCTCTAAAAATGAAAAAGATGTCGAGCTACCCCTCTGTCGAACTCGTAAAAATGAAATGATGAAGGACTTGTCACCATGAAAAGACCAAGATACTCCTTCATAGGGATCATTAAATTTATTGGGATGGATTCATCCGAAGGATGAACTTATATGACAATCATATGGTATCCTCTTCAAGCTTGGGATTAAAAATAAAGAGGTACTCGCTAGAAACAGTGGGGGTAGAATCGATGTAAATATATATCCTGTATTTTGTATAAAGGCAGTGTGTCACTCTTGAACATGACACTTATCTGTATCTCATGTTGGATTTGGGTTATCCTCACTTCGTTACTTGTCTTACTTGGTTTTGGGAAATCCTTTTGCCTCTCATTTGATTACATTGTCTCCATGACCTCTAATCCTATTTTTGATTCAAATGTTGCCAAACTCTGGAGTCGTTTCGTCAATATGTTCAGGAGAATTTCTATTTGCAAATTCAAACCTCTTATACCCCATTTCACATTCTCTACTACAATCCTGAGCCACTCTCACAAAATTTACAAAGTCCTTTATTTCATGTCAATGATGTGGGAAGCATTATGGCCCTGCTTCGATGAATCACTTCATGCCGACTTCAGCTCATTATCCAGGAAGATGATCTAGAAAGTCCCTTTCAGTAACTTGGAGCTTGCATGCCTCAATGGTAGGGTCTTTGCATTTGACAATAGGTTCACATCATTGGCCTTCAATCAAATGATTCTATGAGTGTTCGACTATAGATTCCTTATTCACACTAGTGGATTTTTCTATTGTACCTTGATAACCATTGTACCTATTGGTGATTTCTCTTGTACTTGTTAATGGTTTACATCATAGACCAATAACCAGGTGGTTTCTAATATGTTTGACTTCAACATGTCTATTCGCATGGTTAGATTCATACTTTGGTTGGATCTAGACAGAGATGAAGACCCTGCATTTCACCTAATAAATCCAGGATGCTTCGAGTTATTTTATTCATGATTTTATACATTATCCTTTCTAGTCGAATGGTTGCATCCATGTCGTGGATCCATACATATGATCCTTTATAGTTAGATGGCTATGTCCATGTCATGAATCCATACAAATGATCCTTTCCAGTCAGATGGTTGCACCCATGCAGTGGATTTTGTGTATTGTTAAATCCCTACTCAAAGATGTCATATATGTTGTATTATGTTTGATTTGTAGGTCTCCTGATGGTAGTTCTTCAAAGTCCTTGCATTGACTTGTAAATCACTTTAGCAATCACTTCCTATTCTAAATTCATGCTTTAGGGGGCATCTATTATACATTAATTTGTCACACTCCCTGTCTTATACCTTGAGTTGTCAAACTTTTCCCAAAATGTTGCAAAGCGACAAAAGTTGTCAATGAATTCACCATGAAAAACATTGATTAGAGCATCCCTGAAGAAAAGAAGAAGATATGCCTTGAAGTAATTCTGGAAGAGATTTTCAAAAAACCCTATTTGCAAGCCCAACACTACTTTTAGCAGACAAACCCATGTTGGTACCCTTTGGTCTAAATAGTGACTAGCACTGGCAGCACGACTTTGGATAGGAAAATCTACTTTGATCCTCTTCAGGCAGATTCTCCAAAAATGGAGCAGAAGCTTCTCTTACTAGAAGCCTCGAGAACAACGAGTTGATTATTTTTGAGTAAGGATATGGTCGAGTTCTCCCATTTTGATTCCTTGATCATACCTTTAGGTATATTCCCCTTAAGATGTGGACCTTCTTCCCCCTTTTTTGGATCCCTAACTCCCTCTCCTTCCCTATAAATACATTCCCTTATACCCTCAAATGGTTAGTCAGACTAGATTGGTCATGTTGATACTAAATTGTGCCTAATTGTGCCAATTTTTGAAGGAGAAAGAATAGCTTGAGAAGTCTTGGCTTGGACTTGGAAACATATCCTTACGGAGGCTTCAAACATCAAGCAAGTGGTTGTATGCTTTCCTCTTTTGTTTATTATTAATACAATGCATGTTTACTTTCCATAAGCATGTAAACGATTACGTACTTAGTATGATGCTCCTTGATTGTCATATGGTTTACATTAGAATTCATATGCTATGTTTTTCTTTTGTTTTCTTTGTTTTATCTCTCTTGTAAGTATTCATTCACAACAGAATAACATGGATCGATCTTGGAAATGAGGAGATCGAGATCGACATCAAAAAGTAACCGCAGAGGAGTGAGACAGGCCATCTTTCCTCTCTCGTGTCATTTTGATTTAAAATAGGAGAGTTTTTCATGTATTTTTTTCAGTTGTTACTAGATCCACTCATTTAACTAGAGGGATCGATTCTATTCGTAGAAGGGATTTCCTAGATAACAACCATGAAAGAATTCCTTCTTCAGATATCAGAAAATTGGAAGAATATTGATGAATGAAATCCATGGAAAATACTCACTACTTCAACTATTACTGAAACCCTCACTGGTATCGACCCCAATCACAATTATCATTGATACCCAAGGCTTCCCATCTATTTCCTTTATAATCTCTTGTTAAGAAATTAATGACCAATATCTAGATTTGAAATGATCCAATTGAAGCTAAGATCACTTGGAAACTTTTCTAGAAGTCTCCAAAGGATAATTGACCACGTCTCTATATTACTAATTAATTAGTCTATTTCCCTAAGTCAAAACTTAGGAAAACAATTAAAAGTTGATTAATTAATTTAAATAAGACATTTTCATTCAAAATAATAACTTGGGCTTGGAGATATTTTATGCCCAAGTGTTCCTAGCCTCACTGACACTACTTGACAATAAAACACATGTTCAAGATATATCAACCAACACTCCCTCTTAGTGAGGAAGGTGTTCTACTCTGTATAACATCATGCTTTGGGTTCGCATCTGGAATACTTATCATCTTGAGTACCCCATGGCCCATTCCATTATGCCACAACTCTGTTGGATTGTTGCTTCAAATGATGAGTACAAACTGATCCTCTGCCGGTCTAGCCTAAGCTCATCTACTATTGTTGTTGTCTGCTTATCGCTCTTCTTGTGTGGGCAATTGTTACGTTAATGGCCAAAATCATGATAGCCATAACACTTTATCTTCGACATGTCCTTATCCTTTTCCTCCTTGGAGTTGGACCCTTTATTAGATCACTTCTTCGCTTTTCCCTTACGCACAAGAGAAACATTCTCATTGTCATCTCCCTTTTGCTTGAACCTACTACTATTACCATTGTTGTCTTTCACAAGGCTCATTCAAATCTCCTCCAATGTGAAGTTGTTCCATAAGTTGTCCCAAGTATGAAAATCAAATCTAAACACTTGCATGAAAACATCCCACTACTTTTGAAACCCATTTAGGGTTGTTCTCACAAGCTCTTCATCACCAACCTTCTCTCTAATGGTTGCTAGGTCATCTTTGAATTTCCTCTCCCTTATTTTCTCTGGTTCTTTTGAGATTCTCTCTTAGGATCATTTTCTAATTCATATTTTCATCCTCAAAAATTTTTGTTGATGGCATCCCACATCTCCTTGGCAATATTTTATTCTACCAAATGTGGAACAATGTGGTCCTTGATGCCATCTAAAATAATATACCTTACCTTGGCATCATCTTTCTAATACTCAGGCAACATGATAGGATCTGTTGTTACAAGAATATGTGTCGTAGAAAACCCATTTATCCCATTCTCTTCCAAAATAAGAAGGCACCATATTTTCCAAACACCAAAGTTAACAGCACCATCCAACACATCTTAATCCCTCAATCTTGTTGAAGCCATTACTAAAGCCCTTGAGATCTATCTATCTATCTATCTATCTATCTATCTATCTATCTATCTACTATCTAATATATATATATATATATATATATATATATATATATATATATATATATATATATTAGTATATATATATGTATGTATGTATGTATGTATGTATGTATGTATGTATGTATGTATGTATGTATGTATATATATTAATCTCTTCTACCATCTAAAAAAAGTACCTATAAAAACTTACGGTCTCCCTCTGCAAGTGTTCTTGACTTATCTGACTATTTTCGACTCTCCTAGAAAACAATAGGCCCACACCTATGCCCTTTGACTATCAAATTGGCCTCACATCCCTTCTTCTGGAAATCTCAGCCTTCTCAAAAGAACTCAGCCTCACCCTCTTGACCCTCAACATGACCTCAACACCCCACACTACAGTTAGACCTAGGCAACACAGAGCTCCATAAACTTTCATGGCCTAACTAAAAATATCGACTTCTGTTGCATAAAATAACATTGGTAAAATTCCTATAAGTAAATCTAGAACAAATTGAGGAAATTGATCTGGGTATTAAATCCTTCGCTTCCTCTTTCAAACCCCTGCATTGATCTACTATAGTAAGCTTATGCGCTTCATATTTTTTCTGATTCCATGTGAAAAACAAAAATAAAAATATCACTTATTGCAATTAACTGATAAGTATCCAATGTATTTAATTATGAGAAAAATGATTTTACTGCAAATACTGAATAAAAACACGATTGCATATTTGCCAAAATAAACTAGGGAAACTTTGAGAAAAACCAATCACAAAATGGACACAAATATTTTTAGATAAAACGCCACTGGAAAAACCCTAAAGGGAAAACCAGTTCTTCGGATCTAAGGGTTTTATTATTATCTTCGACAAATTCTACAATTGATAAATATTGCAATGCTACTTTCCAAATGTCGACAAAGCTCTCGTAAAATATTTCTTCACCTCCACAAGTCGATCTAATCCCCAGAAGGGTCATGACCTCCCACTACAACCCGATACGACCTCACATTGGAAAATACAACCTATGTGGCCTCACATGTGTGGATCTTGGATGCTTCGATGCTCATAATCTGGACAGAATTAGCCTCCCGACTCTTTTGGAAATTAGTACGACCCTCCTAGCAATCTCATACGACCTCATCCTAGAAATTACATCCTCCACAAGGAATATTAACCTCTCTGAAATAAAACACGGTCCTCATGGAACCCTCACGGCCTCAATAACTCGACCTTCCTATCCGTAGAAAAACTATGAAAGAATTTCTCCTCCAGACCTCGAAAAACTAGAAGAATACTAATGAATGAAAACCCTGGAAAATATTCACTACTTCAACTATTGTTAAAACCTTCGTTGGTTTCAATCCCAATCACGATGATCATTGATCTCCAAGGCTGCCCATCAATTTCCTTTATAATTTATCGTTGAGAAATCAATGCCCAATATCTAAATCCAAAATGATATAATCAATGGCTAAGATCATTTGGAATTTTTTCTAGAAGTATTTAAAGGAAAATCAACCATGTCTCAATTATTTCTAATTAATTAATCTATTTCCATAAGTTAAAACTTAGGAAAATAAATAAAAACCAGTTAATTAATTTAATTAAGGCATTTCCATTCAAAAGAATAACTTTGGCTTGGAGATAGTTTTTGCCTTGTATTCCTACCCTCAGTGACACTAGTTGAGTCTAGAACACCTATCCAAGCTACACGAACCAACAAAAACCACATATTAAAAAGCAGAGTGTAGAGAGGTGAATATTGAAGAAGATGTGCAATTGCTTGCAACTCTAGTCTAAGGATTTATAGCAGCACATGAGGTAAATAACACCAACAATATGAGAAACAAGCTGATTCCAAGGGAAGCCACAATCCAATTATTTTATTCATAATGCAACAGAGGAAGCCATTCTTATAAACATATAGAAGATTGGTAGATAGAGTTAGATGACTTTGGGGAAGTTCTTAAGAACTCCATGATGTTCTTGTAAACATGTGCAAGAAACACAAAATTGTTTCCATGCCAGAAAGTGACTAATATTGGAAAAGAATATAGACCCCACTTCCCTTTTTGAATTCTTATGTGATGGCATAGCATGTTGGGGTCATACTATACGCAAACCAACAATTAACTTGTCTTCACTGACTACCAAGATGGACTATATCTAAGCCTGAGAGAGACAGAAATGAACATTGATTGGAGGTGTTGGATCTTGAGATTTCTTAGAGTTTAGATTCAAAGAACAAACATTTACATTATAGGAGAAACTAAGCTAGGAAGTAGAGCCAAGTCCATAACAAAAACTAGAGTTAGTAGCTACAATCGCAAGATAGAGCTAGAGCTAGAGTGGAAGCTATACTAGGAGCCAAATTTATATTTGTGTTCTAAAGAAGTAGACAAAAAGCACATTGATCTAGGTTGGTTTCATTCAATATCCTGGAGACTAAAAGGTCTCTCAATGGGAATCCAAAATGGAGCCAAAAAAATAAAGGGTTGCAAGGCTCAATACCTACTAGCTAATTCAATAATTTATGAAGTTTAGATAAATTAGTAAAGACAATGAAAACGTAAGAGTGTATAAGGCAATGGTGAAAAAAAGGGAAGATAAATGAAGAACGAAAAATAAAATAAGAGAGAGTAGACTAAGGAAGGGAAAATAAAAGGCCATGCATTTTAGCTTTTTCATTACCCCATCTCACCCTGTTTCTAACTTTATTTTCATTCTGAAAGGATATTTTTGGCCAAGGAGAAGGGTATGCACAAAGAGCAATACATTTCATTGTAACTCGATATTATTGGAATAAGAAAATTAAGTAACCTTTGAATGTTGGTTTTCAGATTTGGATTTCTAGGATAAAATTTTTGAGTTCATCATGATTGATTGATGTGTTTGTTATTGTGGATTCTATTTTATAAGAGTGGATAGTTCAAAGACGTACTCTATTCAATATTTATTATCCTAACTGAGATAAATTATGCGTAGTAAAACCAAGCCATATTCCTCTATGTTTAAGTTGATGTGAATTTCTAGTGTTCATGTAATTTGTTTAAGCAAAGTTCCCTACTTGTAACAAAAGTACTAAACAAATTGATGTAATGTTGTTTAAGCTATAATAAATTATAAATTATAATGTGCATATCTTAATCTCAAAATGATTTTATATAGTCACTTGTTTTTCAAAAGATCTTCCATGTAGAATTTCCAACAATACTATTTAGTATTGATTAGGTATACCTCATTCAAATTGGTCCGTTGTTTCTCAAAAAGTCTTCCATGTAGAAGTCTCATCAATAATATTTAATATTGATTAAATATACCCATTCAAATTATTCATCATAATATATGGAAATAAAATCTATATTGGAAAGAAAATGATCATATCAAAGATCTATACCCTTCAAACAAATCACAAAAATGAGGATTGAGGCTCATGAGAAAACCATGAAGCATTTAGCTATGGATAATTAAAAAAATGAGGATTTAGGCTCATGAGAAAACCATGAAGCATATAACTCTGGATAATAAATTGTGGAAGTGTGTTGAGAATGATATTTATTACTCTATCCGGAAAAACCTTAAAAAATGAATTAAGAATAAAAGAGTTGTGCTCATTTAAAATTTGCATTTAGGAATTCAAAAAATAAGAAAGGGGTTCTACAAAATGTTGACATAGAAGTACCGACAAATTTGGTATTGCAACTCTAACGTGAAGTAAGGATAGAAATATTATAGAGATGGTGGATAAGGGGATATTGTTAATAAATGCAGTACTTACACATCCTATGTCATTATATGTTATTTTATTTAGTGATCTAACATGTCACTTTTAATGATTGTAATATCTCATTTTTCCCATACAAAAATATAATTATTATGTCGTAATATGTTCTTCTGAGAAGAACTCTTTTCCCATGCCACTTGTGTCGTCGTGAGCCATTGATTTTTGTGTTAGACAATATAAATAGTGTCTGCCATTGGATTGAAGATCGATATTAGTTAGTTATAATTCATTCCTAAATGCCCTCAGCCATCATTTGAAAATCATATGGAACATATGAGCAGTGTGAAGTTGGTTAGGGTTGAAGGTTATTCTGTGCAAAGTATATTCAGTGTTGCAGAAACACCCCAACTAATATGGATATCCTGGAATAATTGTCCTTATCCAACTCTACCTTCATGGATTCCACTAGAGAATTTAACAATTTTACAAATAAAGGGTCACGATTTCGAAATAATCGAGACACAAGAATCCTAGGTAATCAAGTAATTTTGGTTTCTTGTTTAAAGGTTGCGTTTTTCCTTTGTCTTTATTGTAAAAAAATTCTTACTCTAGAACAGTGCACATAAGAAAACATCCAGGATCAAACCCACTTTGAAAATTTGAACAATGCATGTACCTGTGCATATTAGGAAGATGTATATTTATTCTCGTGTTTCCAATATTCCAAAGTCCTTTGGGATGGTAAAGCATCTTGAAAAAGTATTTTTGCGCAATGAAAAATATGATATTACTGGTCCGAAAACTTTACTTGATGAATTTAGTCGTCTGCATTCCTTGAAACACTTGGAGATAAGGGGTTTGATGGAGATTGAGTCACTGCCAGAGTCCTTTGGCAACTTGACAAACCTCTAAACTATTCACCTTTTCCACTATTATGATCTACAGATGCTCCTAAATTCCTTCATAAACTTAACAAACCTCCAAACCTCCAAACTATCCATCTATTGTTTTGTTGCCATCTACGGATACTCATATATTCCTTCAGCAACTTAATGAACCTCCAAACTATTTACATGTTCCATTGTACCCATCTGCAAATTCTCCCAATATAGAAACATTGGTATCTTTGGAGAGATTGAGAGAAAGAAGTTGTGTGAAGTTGAAGACAGTAAGGGAAGTATTGCACTTTACGCAACGTTTGGTGGAGGTTGGAGCGTTTCCAACATGTTAGCCTCCTATACCAATAGGTTTCATCTTTCATGATTGTCTTGATTGAACTATGGAATATGTTCAAACCTTCTTTCTTGAGCAAAGGTGTTCCATATTCTTGAAAAACCAAAAAATCAAAAAAGTTAAAAAATGTAAAGAGGGTGTACCCTAAAAGAAAAATAAAAGGGTAAGAAAAATAAAGTGGTCAAAAAAAAAAAGGACAGGAAAGAAATGAACCCCAAG
>APFE031301821.1:198547-220615 GCA_000404065.3 Pinus taeda
TTCATCCCTTCAAAATCATCCCATCCACTTTAAATTTTAAGGATTGTTCTCTGTCTAGCTATCTTGCCCTGTAATAACATCTTGTGCTTAGAATAGAAATCCAGTAAAGCCATCCTTTGACTCCATAGCCCAATGGACTGAAATCTCTCAATCTTGCCCTTAGTTTGTGGATTCCACCATTTTCCAAAAACAAACTCTTGAATCTATAACTAGCCTAAAACCTTCCAAGAACAAAGATAAATCATAAAGAGAGAGCCCTCTCTGGATGCAGAGTGGCTAGATTCTGCATCTAAAAGGTTGGTTTGTGGTTACCTCAGGTATACTTTCCTCTTACACAACTTCTAGGAAAACCTGAGTGATAACACAACAATAGTGATAACTTTGAACTTAATGGGTTGTGGTGTACTGAGGAATGTAGGAGCATTTTTTGGTCTCTAAAAACTACAGATGTTGGACATTAGAGGATGCATGGAAGTGTTGAGACATTGGTATCTTTGGAGAGGTTGACGACATACGATTGTGTGAAGTTGAAGAGAATACGTGTAGATGACTTTGGGAGCTACGTGTTGGTTACTTCTTTGGATTAGAAGAGGTGGAATGTGCTGAACATTATATGTGGTTGACGCACTTTGATGCCTCTATATGTCACAAATTACAGCATCCGGTGTGGGAGATTGTGTAGACAATCTAAAGATTCACTTTTTTCAAGGCAGTCAAAGTTTTCTTAAATATTGAATTAATTTTATGGTAACCACTTTCACCATCAAAGTGACTTTTGTAGTGTTTGATCAAGATTGACGCATGGATACTGAAATTGCCTTGCCTACAATACTATTAATTCAAATAATGTCTTTTTTCACCATCTTGCTTTAGTGCGGATTATTCATTTCTAAGAACATAATAAATAATTGTATTGATATGGTGGCCAGACCTTTGAGAAGCATTTTTTTTATTTGTGTAATATGTGGTGGAAATGAGAACCATTGTTGCTTATTCAAATGAGTTTTCATGTATTTATTTCTGATGGATCAAAAGAAGTAAAATTAAATAATTATTGCTAAAATTTTGCATTATAACAAACGTAGAATGAAGAAGGGGCATCAATCATGGTTGCGGCAAATTATATCTGGGAAATTGATGAAATGTGAAACGCCAAGCTCAGGTGTTAGAAGATCTTTGTCATGGCAAGAGTACTGATTTGGGTATGGCCAAGATGAAAATACATTTTCTTTGATTTCCACACCTCAACGATGTTCCCTTCTCTCTCCTCTTAGCATCTTCTCCCCGTGGAATGCATCATCACCTCTTTGTGCCTTTGTAGCACCTCATCGTACTCCACACCACGTTTATTCCCCACGCCATGTATGATGACAGTGCAAAAAATGAATTCATTAGTTTTCATAGCCAACGAGGAAGATTCTAGTGTTGCATGTTCTCATTACATCATGAGTTTTCTATTTTTGTAAATATATTAATAAGCATGTCGTTAGAAATAGGTTTAGTTTAATCTTTTTACACTTTCGTTAGAGAGTGGTTTAGAGACATACCCCAGTAAAGTGGATTTGCATTAGGTTTATTTTTAATATTTTTACACTTTCCTGGAGAGTGATTTGGAGACGTACCCCAATGAAGTGGATTTGCATTGGCTAGGGAGTTAATCAAGTGAACCAACTGTCTGTAGGACCACAAAGTAGTATTTATAGGTCTGACATGTATACATTTTATCCTCATGATGTTAAAGTTATCATGGTTCATTTAAAGGTTTAGTCCATCTTGCTATAATGTTTTGGTATATAATATTTATATGTAATCATTGGTTTTGTATTCACTTTTTTTTTAGTAAAATTCTTTCTAAGTTATGCAATTAATTGCATTCGACATAGAACTAAAATTTTAAAAGAGCCAATTTTTTAAGGATTTGTTTGCTTTGATTCAATATGGGGTATATTTTAATTAGTAACTTGCAGTCACTATCCATGGCAGCAATGATTGTGATTGGCACTAAAAATTGTGAACTTATATAACGTATGTATGGAGCATGGAATGTAGAACATTATTTTACCTTGAAACTCATTTTTTGTTGTTGCAAATTTTCCAATTTTTTAACTCGTATACAAAATCAATTATCACACTCCTCATTGTTTAGGGTATATGAAAATAAGCAAGAAGTAGAAAATATTGGTGAAGGAACAAATTATCGAACTACTTGGAAACCAATGTGCCCATCTTACTAGGTATACATAGAAAGTGCATGTGCAACGGAAAATTCTTTTAAAGATAAATAGGCAATAGGGATACCTCCTTGAACCATCTATTTGGATGAAACCTACCGAGTAATATGGGCACTAGGGAAGTTATAAGGCAATGACAAAACACAAAAACTCAATATACATTCACAATTAATGTGTAGAATAAATTGGTCCTAAATGTTGAGGATAAACCAAAAATACGGTGAACTCTTGTTTTCCTCCATTGTAATTATAGATTCGTTGATATTTCTAACAACAAGTCAACTAGTGGAATCCGCTTATGCTCTGATATAATTTGTTAGGGACCTATAATACTAGTGTATTCCCTTATTATTATTGTCATTGTAGCCCCCTTATTTTTATTGTTGTGCCCATGTTGTCCCCATATTGTTATTATTGTGCCCCATAGAAGCCCACTATTTTTATTGTTGTGACCTCACAATATTATTGTTATGTCGGCTCTCATTATATTGTGACCCCTTTAGACTCATATATATAGAAAGAAGGTTTTGTAATTTGAAGCATCGAAGAATTTTTTATTTGTGTAATGTAAAGGAGGTTTCCCCCTTGAAGTGGTTGATTTTGAAGTCATTGATCTCTCTTTTCATCTATTTTGTGAGTTGGTTGCATAACATTTGGTATCAGAGCTTTGGATTCTAGGGTTTCGCTGCTTCAAACAAGCCATTGTGGACTTTTCACTATAAATTTTTTTCTACGAAGTTTCATAAGCTTAAATTGGAACACATTAGAGACGAAATATTGATGAACATTGGGTCCAAATTTCCGATCTTGTCTCTCTATATTTTCGGAGATATGATTCAAGGAAGTTAGGGTTTTTGCAGGCTCCTCAATTACATGTCAAACAGGTGACCTTGGTAAAATCGTCATAACCTTCTCTATGAGTATCGGGTTGAAATTTCATAAAAATTTATAGAAAGAAGACAGACTGTAGTGTTTTATGTGTCGTTTTCAAGTCTGAAGGTCGGAAAGGTGACACGTGGCAGTTCGTACAAGTTCACTCTACTGAACTAGTCTATAATCAGGTCGTCGTGGAAGATTTCACATAACTCTTTCTTGGAGAATATAATCTTAATTAGACTTGTGGGGTTGGAAAGAGGATGTAGAGCCATATCATAGGATGAAATTTCAATATCGAGCTCCTACAAGGGCACAGTGAAGCATAATTATGATTAATTGATGCCCCTAAGAAAGAAAATGGAAATAGCTAGTAAGAAACCTATCTCTAGCATGAACCATGAAGAAGAGGAAGAAATTCAACATGATCTATCAAAATTACGAGACCAAGTGCAACAAATTTCACTCTCACAAAAAGTAACAGAAGCTAAGATGGATGGTTTAAAGAAAGGCATGGAAGCTAAGATGAATGGTGTGGAAGCTATGATGAATGGCGTGGAAGCTAAGATGGATGGCATGGAAGCTATTATGGATGGTTTAGAAGTAAACATTGAAGATTTGAAGAAAGACATCAAAGGTTTGAAAGGAGGTTTGGCAAAGTTGCTACAAGAAATGCTTCCTAATGGTGAATCCTAATGGCGAAAAGGTAGTATAGGAAACTAATGATGAGAAAAAAAGAAATGTTAATCGTGATTTCATAGAATCTAATGTTGGATTGAAGGTCCACCATGTTCCAAATATTGATAAGACGAAGTTTGATGGCAAGTATCCTGTAACATAGATACTACAGATAGAGCAATATTTCGATCTCCATAATGTGCAAAGCACACAAAAGGTATGCATTGAAACTTTATATTTTAAACCCAACCAGTTTGTATGGTATCGATGGATTTTCTCTTGTAAACAAATTGTCACTTGGTCAATTTTTATGGAGGAAATGATAGCACATTATGAGGATACAAAAAGCAACATCTTGTTTAGCCACTTGATAAATCTCAAACAAAAGGGTACAATAGTGGAGCACATTGAGGACTTCCAAAAATTGAATATAAGGGTAAAATATATTCCATAGGAGAATAGGATTGATGTGTTCATAGGGACTTTAAAAGATAACATCCAACATGAGGTTCACCTTTGGGAACCTGATTCATTGGAGAAGACATTCAGATTGGAAAGAAAAATTGAAAGAAAAATTATGGCAACAAGGAAGCCTACCACTCACAACTATAAATATGGAAGTGTTGCTTCCCTTAGCCTTCCACAACCTACAAGGTTGACACCTCAACAATTGGAAGAAAAAAGAGAAAAAGGGATTTGTTACAATTGCGATAGAAAACACACTAATGGCCATAAGTGTGCTGAGAAGAAATTACTTTACATAGATTGCGAAGAGGAGGAAGAAAAGGAACAAGAAACATCAAAAGAAGAGGATATACACTAGGAACCAACCCTATAGAAAGAAGAAATGAATCTGACCATATCTTGTAATGCATTGGTAGGAATTACCACTCGTCAAACTATCAAGAGAGAAGGGCATATCAAGAAGAAAAATGTAATAGTGTTGATTGATTCGGGTAGTACCCATAATTTTATTCATTGTAAGATAGCCAAGGAATTGAATTTCTTCCTATATCCAACACCAGAGTGTCAAGTTATGGTTGCAAATGGAGGAACCATTAATTTCTCTAGAAAGTGCAATAATATCAAGCTATCCATGGGAGAATATGTATTGAATAGTTCAATGATTTCCATTCCAATGGGTGGTGTTGATGTTGTACTAGGAGTCCAATGGCTATAATCTTTGGGTATGATAGCTTTTAATTTTCAAGAACTTTTATTGAATTTATTTTGGGAAGGAAAGAAAGTTGAATTAAGGGGTATCGCAGGGAAACTAGGAAATATAATTAGCTCTAACATCATGACAAAGCTTCTAAAGAAATAACAAAGGGGTGTAATTGCACAGTTATGTTCACTAGAGGTTCCCACATCGAAATCATATATTTCTTTAGATCTCCAAAAAAAATTGGACAATCATTCCAAGGTATTTGAGACTCCCAAAGGCCTCCCACCTATTCGTGATCATGATCATGCTATTCATTTGATTCCAGGAAGTGTTCCTCCAAACGTCACTTCTTACAAATATGCATATGCCCAAAAGAGTGAAATTGAACGTATGGTTGCATAAATGCTAGAGGTTTGTATAATTCAACCTAGTCAAAGTTCTTTCTCTACTCCAGTATTGTTGGTCCACAAGAAGGATGGATCATTGTGCATGTGTCCGGATTTTAGGGAGCTCATCAAGCTCACTATTAAAGATAAATTTCCCATTCTTGTCATTAATGAATTATTGGATGAATTACATGGAGAAATTTACTTCACCAAGTTGGATCTTCGTTCAGGATATAATCAAATCAGAATGAAGACTAAAGACATTCCAAAAACAACATTTAGAACTCATGAGTGTCATTATGAATTTTTGGTCATGCCTTTTGGCCTTACCAATTCACATTCTACATTTCAACGTTTGATGAATTCCATTTTCAAACCCTTCCCAAGAAAATTTGTGTTAGTATTTTTTGATGATATACTAATCTACAACAAGTCTTGGAAGGATCATGTTAACAGGGTGCTCAACTATTGGAGGAGAAACAACTATATGCAAAAACCTTCAAATTTTTCTTTGGAGTACAAGAGGTGGAATATTTGGTTCATAATGTATCTCATGAAGGTGTTAAGGTAGACCCTAGAAAAATTAAAGCCATTAAGGAATGGAAAACCCCCACATCCATAAAGCATTTGCGAGGATTTTTTGGGTTGAAAGGGTATTATCGCAAGTTTGTTAAGAATTATGGGAGAATAGAAGCACCTCTAACAACATTACTAAAGAAAGATGCATTTTCTTGGACTCAAGAAGCAACACAGGATTTTAAACATTGTTGGCACAAAAATGACATCAAGGAAGGACCCTGACATCAGGCACAAAGAGCCAATAATGGTTTGTTGTAGTCTACGACAATGCTGCATTTTCACCTTACCCCGAGGGATAAGGAGTCTCACCCGAGGTGTGCCACGACCTAAACTAAGAAGGGTTCAATATAGGGTTGAGGATATCTTAACCATTACTCTATATGCGGCCATGTGCATATATTCAAACTAATAGTATATCAACATGATGATCAATCTAACTTAAGAATAGACTCACAACACATTCAAATTTTTGTGGGTCCATGAATCATAGCCAAGTACACACATCATACCAAGTAACTAGTATGACTTCTCATTTATATTAATCCAACAGAAATTTCATTACATTATACATTCAGCCTTAGCCATAGACAATTACATGAAATACCCAGTTTATATAACATTGCAGATCGTAACAGACTTCAACTCTAGCTCCCAGACTACAACTCTTGAGTTCAGGTCGGATGGTCTGGTAGCTCACATCCTCCTCGCTGCTCGTCCTGTGACCAGAACTATTCAACCCCTCTCTACTTGTGGCTTCCTCATTTTGTCTTATGTTGTTTGCACTACCAGTTCTACTCAGATATCTCTTTCCTCAGCTGCCTCTTGTCTACCTTGTCCGCTTAGCTTCCCCTCCTTTCTTCTGACACCTTGCCACGACCATCCTGCAACTGCATGTTCCTATTTCCCTTCCCATTTGTGTTCTTCGCAACTTGACCATTTTTTCGCTACCTATTTTCTCTTCTTCTTATCTTTAATATCTTTCAAAATTCAAAATGAAGGCCCCAATAGGCCCCGACCACAGTTCTTTGACTCGTCCCCGAGTCAATCTATCTCGAGCGCTGCAAGTCCTGTCATTGTTTCTATAGATACTTTTGTTGGTGGTTTCTCTTGTTCTTCAGTCTGATGAGCTACTGCTTCCATTGTATCTTCTGTCATTGGTTGGGTGGTTCATGCTCCAACTGCTCCTTCTTCTCCATGTTGTCCTTCTTTCCCAAACGAAGGCCCCAAATCATGAACGACGGTGGTCATTCTCTGCCTGAATTGGTTGTATTTGTAGAGGGAAGCTTCCCATGCAATTATTATTGAATCAACATGTTTGGTAAAGTCTTCTACTGCATTAGATGTTAGTTCACTTGGATTTTGACTCTACAGGAAGTTCCATTATTCCTCACTATTATTGCAGACTTCCTTTAGGACCACTACTTGTAGTCGGACTGGAGGTCTGAGGTCTCGGATTATCTTTTAGTTTTCTCTGATTCCTCCTCTATCTGAGCAAGCTATGCTTGAATAGCTTTGATTTGTTCGTCAATCTTCTAGAGTTGGTCAGAGTCCATGCATTCCTTGTTGTTGGAAAACAACATTTGAAGTTGTTCCCTCATAGGATATACATGATGATTCTTTATGGTGAGGCTTCCCCACCAGTCGTGAACTCTATCCATTAGGGTATATCTGTCGGCCAGTGCTTCAGCAAGTGCTTGTTTCTTGGCTGCCATCGCACTAGTTTTTTCATCTATTGTCTGGGCATATATCTCCACCAGATCTGGCAATGCTAATCTGACTGTCTCCAACTTTTTCTTCATGTCAGCGTTTGTTGCAACCAGACTTGAGCATGTTGCTTGAATGTGGTCACAACAATTTTCCAATGTGCATGATGTAATGTCCTTCAAGTTTTCTGTGTTGAGATCTATTATTGTCGACCATAGTGACTGAATTTATTTTTTTCACCTAATCGACCTACGCCTATAGACCAGTATTTGTCTGTCTCAGGTGATATCTTTCCTTTGTGACCTCCTGTAGTTGTTGCTTCTACTGTTCGTGTTCCTTAATCAGGTCATCGTGTATTCTTTCAGCTCTTTGGGCAGCTTGCTAGATGAATGAAAATAGTTGTGCCGATGACCAGTGATGCAGGGTCTTAGTCTACATTGTGTTGGGATCTGGAAAGTTGGCTTGAATGGGTAAGCTGCTGGCAATGGATTTTTCAGAGTGGGAGGTAGGAGAGTTTATTGGCTGTGATTGTGAGGTGAACTGGGGAGTGGAGAGAATGATATTAGGGTTTGGGACCAATGGGAAATTTATAGGAAATATTGGCTGGTACTGTTGATCTCCCACTAACTACGGAATGGTCATGATTCATTCCTCCCCTTGGAGTGAGCCCGACCCAAGAAGTAACGATACTAGCGAGGCCGATTAGGTGCCATTGCTATGGTTGACCCCTCTAGGCTCCTGGGTTGAGTCTACTTCCATTTCTTTAGTTTCCATCCTTGTACTGGGAGTATGTTTTCCGATAGGGTTGCGGAGGTGGAGGTCGTGTGCAGAGAAGGTTCCCGCTACCGTGGTGGAACGAAAGATGAATTTTGGGGATTTTCTTCAACAGTAGGTGATGCAAATATCGATTGTCCGACCTCGTTAGTGAGGTTGACTATGTGAATTGCTTCGGTAGTTCTGGGCTTCTTGGTTGCCAGGTTTTTTCCTACTCTTTTCTTCCTGGGCTTCAAGATTGTTGGCTATGATTGAGCTTCACGTCCAACAATACAAATTGCCATGATTATCGGAGTTGTGATTATTGGAGTAAACATAGTAAAACCTTGAAAAAGCATGGATTGGGTTGTCTCACCTGAAGGTTCACCAAAGCTTGTGATTGTCTGCCTTATTGTAAACATTTGTTGTTCCATTTGTAGCAACATTGGTTCTATGTCTTCCTCAGCCTGTCTCTTTTTGTTGCTCTCTCCCACTTCCCCTACTTGCGAATATGGCCTCAGTCCGTCAAACAGATACTGGTATTTTCCTTCAATGATCTCACATGCAAACCCCGACCATGACCCAATCTCAGTATGGAGTGTTGCCTCAAATAGAACAAATTCCTGCAACTTCATCTTAAGGTCTCAGGTTGGACACATCTAGGTCTGAGGTACGTGTGTCCATGTGAGACTCCAAACCAAATGTCTTGCGAAAATTCATCCAGAAGCGGTTTGGGTATTCTTTTCATCGACCTAATTGTGTCCATCATCATCTCGTACCATTCAGCGAAGGATGGATGTGTGTTTGTCCTATTTCTGGGTTTCCTTTTCCTATATTGTTTCTTCAAATAATTTAGTTGCTTCCTGATAATATTATTTTTGTTGTGTGGGGTTTATGATTTCTCCGGAGACGCTACCCGAACAATTGAGGGTGGGTCCACCATACCCCAATCTTCCCTTGTCTTCTTTCCTCCTCTTGTAACTATATTTATGTTAGTTACAGGAAGAGTGTCACTAGTACGAGGCTCTCCATTAATCAAACTGGCCCCTCTCTGTCTAGTACTCTCTTCCTTGGCAATGCTTGACTCATAGAAGAATGGTTTAATATATTTCTACAGATTGTTGACGATGAGCATATGTTGAAGGAGTTGCGCAGAAGTTTAAAAGTAATATTGCCAGAAGACGAAGAGAAAGGAGAACTAATATCTTCCAACTTACCAGAAAGACATACAAGAAGAGTGTGGCGGAATAAAAAGAGAACCATAAGGGAATTCTAGATCGATGCTCAGATTGCAGGGTTCCAGATCAAGGACAATGCTAAACCTGGGGTTGGATGAAAACATTTTTCCCATGAAAACATGGGAGGCACTGGGGAAGCCGCAACTTAAATACTCACCAATACAATTGACGACGGAAAATCAATACTGTATTTTTCCTATTCGAAGGTCATAAGATGTAGAGGTGGATGTAGCAAGAGTAAAGACATATACTGAGTTTGAAGTGATTGATATAATTGGTGACAAGGACCCGTACCCAACACTTCTTGGTATCGAATGGGCATGTGAAAACTATGGTGTCATCGACCTGAAGAAAGAAATAATTATCTTTGAAGCAGAAGGGATGTGGATGATACAACCCTTGGATCCTTATCAAGGACCTAGGTTCACGGAACCTATGGATGATAGAGACAAGTTGGGAATGCTAGACCAACTGTATACACTAACGACGGGAAAGAGAGAGGATTATATAAATCCTACAGTAGGAGGATTTGTTAGTTGGAGGAGTATTCAAAGCTCAGAAGTTGGTTCAAAATCTTCGTGGGACACATGGTAGCAAGGGGGATATGAAATTGATACCAGATGATGCATGAAGATATGCAGGATAAAAAGGATAGGGGTAGAGGTAAGCGACTATCCCAAATTCCACATTATCGAATTAGCATATATTTTTTAAAACAAAGTGGACATATACATAAGAGAAGATCACAAGGTTCCATTACTAGATATCTCGTTACATGCCACCCTAGCAAGGTGGTGTAGAACGCACCGCAACACGTTGCGTGAATTGGGAACCATAAAGTGAGCCATGAGAGAGAGGTTTAGTCAAGAAGAAGACTGGTTGCAGAATAGAGTGAAGTATAGAGGTAATTCAGATCCTAAGAAGCATTTAGAGGACTACATAGAAAATTGGGAAAGAGAAAGGCTTCCAAAAAAACTTTGTGTGCATGTATTTATACACACTATAGGCACCATTCCGCAAGCATGGTACATACAAGAGGAACTCCGTAAACAAACATCGGATTGGGATGTCATGGCTAGCCAGTTCAACAATAGCTTCTCATTCAAAGATGTTGATCGACGCATGAATGAAACCTTATATGCCATCAAAAGGATCATGTTCACCCTAGGACAATTATGGGAAGGTCGCGTTGATGAAAAGTTTCTATAGCATTTTTATGAAGCAGGTTATCCAAAATATATGTCCTACGACAAAGTAGATGCAAAACCAGATGAAGCTTATTTAGAAGGATTAAGACACCTGACCTTTGAGGAAACACAAGGGGAAAGGGATATTCAAGAAAGTCCCATTGGAGAAGCCGCACACCTACTCTTGATGAAATTGAGAAAGCATAATATCAGATCAGATGATAAACCAAGATGGGATCCGTTGGAGATTACTGGGACGAACAAACAACAAGGGAGATCTTTGACCTGTTGCAAGAATATCAATACTTATTCCTAGCTTCGGTCGCTGATCTAAAAGGGATAAAAGGGGGCATAGGAGAGATGAAGATTATGTTGAAGTTGGATGCCCATCCAGTAAAGCACAGGCCATATAGGCTAAACCCAAGAGTAAAAGAAAAGGTCAAGAGGAAGATTGAAAAAATGCTAGAAGCTGGAATTATATTCCTCGTGGACGAAGCAAAATGGACTAGTCCAATAGTTATACAGAACAAGAAAGATGCAACAAATATCAGAGTCTGTGCTGATTACTGAAGTCTGAAAAATGCATGTGTGCATGATCCATTCCCAACACCGTATAGTGATGAGGTTCTAGACAATGTAGCGAGAAATGAAGTGTTTTCCTTCACTAATGGATTTTCGAGCTACCATCAGCTTCGAATAGTAGAAGAAGACAAGAGGAAGACAATGTTTACAACTGAATGGGGGTCATATTCTTATCATGTAATGTCATTCGGGTTGAAGAATGCACCTCTTGTTTTCTCAAGGATCATTATAACTTCATTCAGAGGCTATATTCACAAGTTCCTGGAGGTATACATGGATGATTGGATAGTGTACAGTTTACTGAAGAAACACACAAGCTTGTTAAGGGTCACATTTGAGAGATGTAGACAATTGCAAATTTCCTTGAATCTAAAAAAATGCATCTTTGTGGTTCCATTCGGAACATTGTTGGGCCATATTTTTTGTAAAGACAGAGTGTGTGTAGACCCCGCAAAGGTTTCAGAAATCGTTGACATGGAACCTATTAGCACTCAGAATGAACCTCAAGGCTGAGAAAAGGCCATTCTGAGGTAACCACAGACCAAGATTTTGATTTGGCATCTAGCCCTGCCAGACCAGAGAGGGCTCTCTCTTTGCCAACAAAATGTGGTTGCAATAAGTGAATCTTAGGCTAGCTATGAAGTGTGAGGATTTGATTTAAAAGTTTTGGGTTGAAAACAACAAGAGAAGGGACCATTGGGCTATGGATTCAAAACTAGTTTCCACCGAAAAACTTGGGGCAAAGTAAGTGCAATGTTTAGCCAGATAAAAAGATGCAAATGAGAGAAGAAAAGAGGAGAAAGCTTGTTTCCCTGGAGGCATCAATCAGGGGATGGATCTACATTTGAAACTTTAGGAGAAAGAGAAACATAGGATTACTCAACAGAGCATCTAATAGAGGATGGATTCTGAAAAGATAACCACTACATCAAATAACATAATCATTCTGAAAGGAGCATCATGCATGGATGGATTCCTAACACTTCCCTTAGAGCATGATGTAACCAAATTAGCAGAAAAATCAAAGCATGGAATGAATTTACAAGAAAAACATGCTGCACATTAAACACTGTGATGAATCCCAAATTTAAAGAGCAGAAAAAGCTTCATTAAAATAATATTCAAGAAAAACTTTACACAATCCCAAGCAGCCCCTTTTTGCTGCAAAAATCCAACCCTTACACTCTGAAATCAATAAAATATATACAATTTGCTCATCCCTGTACTAAGGGAATTGAGCTCAACCATCTTCTTCAAAATAGAATCAATTACATTAAATTTGGACCGAATTTCTGAAATTAGGTGTCAAAGATGAACTCGTATCTCCTAAACCATAGAACCTGTTACAAAACTGAAAGATATTTTTGTAGATAAGGTCATGTTAGAGAAAAATCTCTCTCATTTTTTGGAAATTCGTTTCTAGTTTCTCGGAATCTGTGCCACAAAATCATCTCTAAAACAGAAAATCATTAAAAATTTAAATCTGTAAAAATGCGTTGTAAAATCTAGTCCAATATTCCAATTCACGAGACCTGTGAATAAAATGAAAGAGGTTTTTTTTATATTTCTCGTGGTTAACAAAAACCTCTTTGGGTTTCTCGAAATTACTTCCCATTAGTTGTAAAATGGCAATGCACTAAAATGACTAAAACAGTAAAATAACTGCAAATTATGTTTTATTCTAATGTATGCTTCAAATATCACTGCATATCTCCAAGATAGTAACCCTTGTGAATAAACTGAAGGAGGTTTTTGTTATCTGGTATGTTATTGAAAAAAACCTCTTTCACTTTTGTAAAATTCATGACCACTACTTCAAAAACGGATTTTGTAGTAAACATGTCCCTGTGTGTAGCAAATGACCTCAAAACACGCATAACCAAGAATCAATTATTCATTTCGATCATATCTTCTGATCCGGGAGCCGGTTTTGGGAGTGTGATATACCATTTGAAATATTTTTCCGAGATACTTCTGATGAACATGCTTAGGATATAATTTGTACTGAAGCTCATGTGCAAAACATCTCTGAAAACCAGACATAGTAAGAGCCCATTTTGATCCCTGGTGACAGGCTGCGAAGGCTCGAACTAATAGAACCTACACATAATGTAAAGAAAATGCGGTCCACTCTAGTCTATACAGGGTATTATCAATGGTTCATCAATAACTATGCATCAATTACAGCTCCTATGGAGAAGTTACTGAAAAATACGAAAGCATTCACTTGGTCAGAGGTCTATCAAGCAACATTGAATAAGTTAAAAGAGAGACTGGTAAGCGCTCCTATCCTTGTATACCTAGACTGGAACAAGACATTTCATGTACATATTGATGCATCAGGGATCGCACTAGGAGCAGTACTGGCACAACCGGGAGAGAGAAATATGGATCACCCAGTGTACTATGCCAGCAAGAAATTATCAGCTACAGAAGAAACTATACGAAAACAGAGAGGGAAGCACTGGCCATGGTTTACTCTCAACAAATATTCAGAAATTACTTGTTGGGAGCGCCATTTAAATTTTTCACAGATCATTCAACACTGAAGTATTCGGTGAAAAAACCAGTATTGGAAGGCAAAATATGTCATTGGTTATTAGTTTTCCAAGAATTCACGTTCAAGGTAGTCATCAAACCTAGAAGGCTAAATGTGAGGTTGGATCATCTGTCAAGACTAGACATAGGAGAAAATGAAGGGTCATTAGATGATCAGTTACCTGATGCCAACTTATTCAGAATAGAGGCAATTTCAGACTACTTAGAAGAAATTGTTGGGCTACTAACAACAGGGTACTTCCCAGAGGGGTATACATCAACATGGAAGCGACATCTAATAGTGAGGGTAGCGGATTATGAACTAGTGACAGGACATCTCTACAATATGGGCCTATATCAAGTTATGAGACATTGTGTAATTCAACACAAAAGAGAAGAAGTGCTCTAGGAATGTCATGCTAGAGTTGCAGGAGGCCATGTCGGAGGGAAATCCACCGCAAGGAAAATACTACATGCAAGATTATGGTGGCCAACCATCCACAAGGATTCTAAGGAATACGCTAAAAATTGTGATGTTTGTCAGAGAGTTGGAAAGCCATCACGTCGAGATGAACTCTCTTTAAACCAAGTTCACACACTGCAGATTTTTGAGAAGTGGGCGATAGAATTCATCAGCCCTATAACACCACCAGCACGACATTCACATGCAAGGTACATAATAACGGCTACATAATATCTCACACGATGGGAATAAGCAACACCAGTCAAGCACTGTACAGCCAACACTACTGTAAAAAATATTTTTGAATGCATAATATCAAGGTTTGGATGTCCAAAAATTATGAAAAGTGATCAAGGGACACATTTCATTAATGAAACTGTTGAGCCTCTTCTTAAGAACTTTATGATTCGACATCATAAAATTAGTCCATACCACCCACAAGCCAACGAAACTTTTGAAGCATTTAATAAAATACTAGAGAAAGGCGTCACAAAAATTCTATCAGCCAACATGGATGATTGGGATGAACACGTGCCAACAACTTTATGGGCATACAGAACAATAGTAAAAAGAATACACAAACAAACACCATTTCAACTGGTATATGGAAAAGAAATAGGGGTCCCAGAGGAATTCATAGTGCCTAGCATGTTTATTTCTCAAGCAACAAAAATGACAGATGATGTGACATTAAAAGAAAGAATGGATCAACTTATGGAATTAGTTGAATCCAGATTCCTCACTGAGTTTCACCAGTCAGTAGAGAAAAGGAGGTAGAAATCTTGGCATGATAGAAATACCAGAAAGAAAACATTCCAATTTGGAGATCATGCATTGCTATATGACAAAAAATTCCAAAAGTTCTTGGGTAAGTTGCAAATGCAATGGTTAGGCCCATTTATAGTTGTATAAATCAAATATTCTGGAGTAGTAAGGCTAGCACAACTGGACGATGGAATGCTACTGGGATGGGTGAACGATGCACGCCCGAAACCCTTCCATATGCCAAAATCCACACAATCAAGTTAAGGGGTCTTGGAGACAAGCTCGCAAGTAGGTAGTAGTCAATAATACCTAGTCAAGTCATTACCAAGTTCATTTGAAGTTCATGTCTTTTATAGTACTTCATCTTTTTCAAGAATAAGAAAAGGCGTCAATAAGGTTGCAGGAAAAATTCCATGATACCGCAACCCTTTTGTAGACGGGGGGATAGTTATATGCTTTTCCAGTCTTGATAGTCACATGCTTTTTCAGTCTTTTCTGTCGTACGACTAGTCTTTTCCATAATAAGTAACTAATAATACAATTGTCAGACAAAGGCTCGTAAAATATTTTCCTATTAGGAACAAATTTAGCTAATAAATACCCCCATCACAAAAAATTTATTAACCATGTGGCCCACTCTGTCCTTCCCCGTTACACGTCATATATGTCAGGTCCAAGTCAACTGACGATGAAAAAACATGGTTAAGATGGATGGGGAAAATTGTCGTAGTAATTAGTTGCCAAGTCTAGTCAGAAAACGTTGTGTCAAGTCCGTCTACTTAATTTTCATGACAATGCAGGAAACTAGAGAATTTCAAACACAGGTAGCAAAAGAATTCCAAATTTTCTATGAAGAACAACAACAGAAGAAGGGCAGAAGTTTGAGGCCTCCAGCAACAGTTGTCTACCAGAGATGAAGATCAATGGAAAAAGGAATTATTTCAGTTCCAGAAGACAGACTCGATGAGAGAATTATCTTGTTGGAAAATCCGTATGGAAAATATGATAAATCTACCTTGGACGACAATGAGCTTACAAATTGCTTCCAATTTCCAGTGCTGAAGAGGTAGGTGTATACAGAGAAAGTTACAAAGGAAAATGTCACGATGAAAACCAGGGTCAAAGAATATTTCATAAGTCTACAACGATCGACATTAGTTAATCTGAGGAGTCTATCGGTTTTCGACACACAACTAGCTGCAATGCAGTGCACGAAGCTCCTAGCCAGCATAATGCATGGAGGATCGTTGTGGCTCGATAAGGAGTACCCAATTCATGTAGATGGTATCCATCATCTCACAAGACTCTTGGTAGGAGGGAATGTGGTGAATTAAATGTTCCAAGCAGGAACCAAAAGAGAAAAGAAGGAAGAAGGGAACGATTATTATGGAAAATATGGACCAAAGCACAAGGGCAAGGGAGCAAAGATTGATCTTATTAGCAAAATTGAGATAAGATTTTCTTGCTACATAATAGCAGGAAAAAAAATGAGACACTTTGCAAGAAATGAGTGCACTCTGGATGCAATCTCGGTTGCAGAGCATTGTTGTAAGGGAGAAGTGCTCAATTGGTCATATTTTGTGTTAAATGAGTGTTTTTAGGCTTGTGAGGATATCTACAAAAGGAGTACTAATTTCATATTTGGATACATAGCGATGACTTTAGCATTGTGGAAGTGGCGATGATCAAGAGGAAGGGAGATGATGCAGATTACAGAAGGACAGTCAATAGCGCTCAAGTGTGAGCCATGAAGAGTTTCAGGAGACCTGAACAATAAGGAAATCAATGAGGTGGCCTTTGTCAAATAGTACGAGCTGATGATGGACACAATTAGGTCGACAAAAAGAATAGCCAAACCACTTCTGGATGAATTTTTACAAGACATCTAGTTTGGAGTCTCACATGGACACACGTACCTCAGACCCAGATGTGTCAACCCTGAGACCTTTAAGATGAAGCAGCAAAAATTTGTTATAAATAAGGCAACACTCCAAAGAGAGATTGGGTCATGGCCGGGGGTTTCATGTGAGATATCTGAAGGGAAATACTAGTCTCTGTTTGACGGATTGACACCACAGTTGTAAGCATGGGAAGCAGGAGAGAGTAGTAGAAAGAGAGAGGCCGAGGAAGACATAGAACCAATGGTGCTACAAATGGAACAAAAAATGTTTGCAATAAGGCAGAAAATCGTAAGATTTGGTGAACCTTCATGTGAGACAACCCAATCCATGCTTTTTCAAGGTTCTACTATGTTTACTCCAATAATCACAACTCCACTAGTTGTGGCAATTTCTATTGTTGGCCTTGAAGCTCAATAAAAACCAACAATCCTGAAGCCTTAGAAGAAAAGAGTAGTAAAAAACCTGGCGACCAAGAAGCCCAAAACTACCAAATAAATTCACATTGTTGACCTCACTGATGAGGTCGGACAATCAATATCCGCATCGCCTATTGTTGAAGAAAATCAACAAAATTCATATACCATTCCACCACAATCGCGGGAACCTTCTCTGCACACAACCTCCACCTCTGCAACCTTGTCAGAAAACATCCCCCTGGTACAAGGATGGCAACTGAAGAAATGGAAGTAGACTCAACCCAACAGTTGAGAGGGGCAAACCATAGCAATGATGCCCAAACAACCCCGCTAGTATCGTTACTTCTCAGGTCAGGCCCACTTCAAGGGGAGGAATAAATCACGACCATTCCGCGGTTAGTGGGAGATGAACAATACCAGCCAGTATTTCCTATAAATTTTCCGTTGGTCCCCAACCCTAATATCATTCCATCCACTCCCCAGTTCACCCCGTAATCACAATGAGTAAACTCTCCCACCTCCCACTCTGAAAAATCTGTTGCCAGCGGCTTACCAATTCAAGCCAACTTTCCAGATCTCAACACAATGTAGACCGAGACCCTGCAGCACTAGTCATCGGTACAACTATTTTTATTCATCCAGCAAGTTGCGCAAAGAGCTGAAAGAATACACAATGACTTGGTTCGGGAACACGAACAACAGAAATAGTAGCTATAGGAGGTCATAGAGGAAAGAGATCACCTGAGATAGGAAAATACTGCTCTACAAGCGCAGGTCGATCAGGTGACTGATAGAAGAATGGTTTAAGCTATTTCTTATGATCATTGATGATGAGCAGATGTTGCATGAGTTGTGCAGAAGTTTAAAAGTGGTATTTCCAGAAGACAAAGAGAAAGGAGAACTAATATTTGCCAACTTGCCAGAAAGACATACAAGAAGAATGTGGCAGAATAAAAAGAGAACCGGAAGGGAATTATGGATCGATGCTCAGATTTCAAGATTCCAGATCAAGCGCATTATGCTAAACCTGGGGTCGAATGTAAATATTTTTCCCATGAAAACATGGGAGGCGATGGGGAAGCCTCAACTTAAATATTCACCAATACAATTGAGGATGGAAAATTAGTACTGTATTTTTCCTATTGGAAGGTTAGAATATGTAGAGGTGGATGTAGCCGGAGTAAAGACATATACTGAGTTTGAAGTGATTGATATAATGGGTGACAAGGGCCCGTGTCCAACACTTCTTGGTATCGATTAGGCATATAAAAACTATGATGTCATTTACCTGAAGAAATAATTAATGATCTTTGAAGCAGAAGGGATGCATTTGATACAACCCTTGGATCCTTATCAAGGACCTAGGTTCACGGACCTTGTGGATGATAGAGATGAGCCGAGAATGCTAGACCAGTTGTACACACTAACGACAGGAAAGAGAGAGGATTATATAAATCCTAAAGAAGGAGGATCTATTAGTTGGAGGAGTATTCAAAGCTCCGAAGTTGGTTTAGAAGCTACATGGATGCATGATAGCAAGAGGGATACAAAATTGATACCAGACGTTGCCCGAATATATGCAAGATAAACTGGTTAGGGGCAGACGTAAGCAACTATCCCAAATTGCATGGTATTATTCAGTAGACATTTTTTGTGGGTCCATGAATCATAGCCAAGTACACACATCATAACAAGTAACGACTTCTCAATTATATTAATCCAACAGAAAGTTCATTACATTATAGATTCGGCCTCAGCCACAGAAAATTGCATGAAATACCCGGTTTATATAACATTGCAGATCACAACAGACTTCAACTCTAGCTCCCAGGCTATTGCTCTGGCCTTCAGGTCGGATGCTCTGGTAGCTCACATCCTCCTCGCTGCTCATCCTATGACCAGAACTATTCAAACCCTCTCTCCTTGTGGTTTCCACCTTTTGTATTCTCCTCTATTCTTTGCACTGTCAGTTCTACTTGGTTGTCTCTTTCCTCGTCTGCCTCTCGTCTGCCTTGTCTGCTCGGCTTCCCCTACTTTCTACTGAAACCTTGCCGCGACTGTCCTGCAACTGCATGTTCCTATTTCCCTTCCTATTTGTCTTCTCTGCAACTTGACCATTGTTGTTTCCACCTATTTTATCTTCTTCATATCTTCAAAATCTTTCAAAATTCAAAATGAAGGCCCCAACAGGCCCTGACCATAGTTCTTTGACTCGTTCCCGAGTCAATCTATCTCGAGCACTGCAGGTCTTATCATTGTTTCTGAAGATACTTCTATTAATGTCTTATCTTGTTCTTTAGTCTGATGAGCTATTGCTTTCGTTGTACCCTCTGTCATTGGCTAGGTGGTTCCTGCTCCTTCTTCTCCCCATTGTCCTCTAAACCGATTCAATACCATGAAATTTGGGATAGTCACTTACCTTTTCCCCTATCCATTTTATCCTGCATAACTTCTCACAACAGCTAGTATCAAGTTTGTATCCCCCTTGCTGCCATGTGTCCCATGCAGCTTCTGAACCAACTTCTGGGATTTGAATACTCCTCCAGCTGACACATTACATTAGAAAAGGTAGAATGTTCAAAAAGATACACCGGATAAAGAATTAGCTCCTGCAAATAAAAACATAGAAAAGGAAATTGTTATTCTAAGTCGGGACAAAAATAATGAAGCTTCTACCATGAATGTGGGGAAGGACAAGGAGGTTCAAACTGAAAGTCAGAAAAAGCAATCTCAAGCCAAAGGATAACCTGAAAGGAAGGAAACTGCAGCAAAAGAGGTAGACAAACAATCCAATCTGTTTAGCTTAGAGAATGAAATTTCCAATTTGAAGGTTTTAATTCCTCTAACTGAACTAGTCAATAATGAATAGTACAAATTCCAAATTGCTAAGATGTTGAAAGTAGATCAAATTTCAGATACTGTCAATGTTGTCGATGATGAGCCTGCAATTTTATTTGGTCCAGCTGTAGAGGGAAATGAAGTTCCCCCTTTTCATCTTAGTTTTAAACTCCATGAGTTTATACTCCATAATGCCATGTTAGATTCTGGTGCCTCACATAACCTGATGCCAAAAGCTATTATGGACAAACTAGGATTAGATATTACTTGAAATTACCATGACTTGTATTCTTTTGATTCTGGGAGAGTCAAATGCCTCGGCCTTATAAAAGATCTACTAGTGTCCCTTGACCAAATCCCAGACAAAAATATATTGATGGATGTAGTGGTCGTTGATATATCTCCACGGTTTTCTATGTTTCTTTCATGGTCTTGTGGGGCAAAGTTGAAAGGAACCTTGCAACTTCATTTTCCATATGCTACTATACCAGTATTTTGGCAGCTCAAAAAACTATACCAAGAGAAGAAGATGAAATTCATGATTTGTTGGGTCCCTATAATACTAGTGATTACCCCATTACTATTGTAGTTATACCCCTTATTAATATTGTTGTCCCCTATGTCCCCATAGGTTATACGTCCCATAGACCCTATTGATTTTTGTGGCTTTATATTATTATTGTTAGGTCGGCTGGGGTATATTGTGACTCCTTAGACTCCTATATATAGAAAGGAGGTTTTGCCATTTGAATCATGGTAGAATTGTTCATTTATGTAATGTAAAGGAGGTTTCCCCCTCAAAGAGGCTGAATTCTAAGGCGTTGATCTAAATTTTCTATCTTTTCTTGAGCTGGTTTCATAACATTTGGTATCAGAGCTTTGGATTCTAGGGTTTCACTATTCCAAACAGGTCATCGTGGCATTTTCGCTATAACTTTTTTTTGCGATGTTTCAAAAGTTGAAAAAAAAATTGAGAAGACATCGCGCTAAATCTCGGGTCCGAGTTTCAGAGCTTTTTGTGATATATTTGCAGAGATATGATCTGAGGAAGTTGGTCTTTTTGCAGACTCCTGAATTACATTCCAAACAGGTGACCTGGGGAAACTCGTCATAACTTTTTCTCTGAGCATTGGATTGAAATTTCATAAGCAGGTACAGAAATCGAACGGATGGTAGTTTCTTCTATATATTTTTTAGAGCTAAAGGTCGAAACAGTGACTCGTGGCACGTCCTACAAGTTCTCTCTACTGAACTAGTCTATAATCAAGTCACTGTGGGAGATTTCGCATAACTCTTCCTTGGAGAATCCAATTTGGATCAGACTGGTGGAATTGGAATGAGGACATAGAGGGCTACCATAGGTCACAATTTCAAAACTGGATGTTCTGAAAGTACAGAGATACATCAGAGGCAATATCGAGCTCCTACAAAGAAAAAAAGGTGTGTAGATTCTTTTAAATTTTTGCTTAAGATTGGTTTGAAAATTTATTTTGAAGGAATTAAAAGGGCTAGTAGAGCATTATTATCGGTAACTGATGCCCCGAGGAAAGAAAATGCAAACACCTAGTAAGGAACCTGAAAGCTCTAGCATGACTCATGAAGAAGAGGAAGAAATGCTACATGATATATCAAAATTACAAGACCAAGTGCAAAAAATGTCAGCCTCACAAAGCTAACAGAAGCTAAGATAAATGGCATGGAATCTAAGATAAAGGGTGTGAAAGCTAAGATGGACGATTGGAAGACAGATTTGAAGACAAAAATGGAAGAT
>APFE031301821.1:259766-275549 GCA_000404065.3 Pinus taeda
TCATCGATCCCAACTAGATGGTTGCGTCCATACTACGGATCTTGATTGTTATGTACTCTGTCAATGGATGGCTGCATCCATACCACATATATCATGTATTTGAACTATCATACTGTATCTCTCCATGCAGATTCTCGGCAGCAGTTAGATATGATCTTGTAAAGCACTTCACCTCTCTCTCTCTCGAGGCTCATGCTTTAGGGGGCATCTGTTACGCAGTAATTTGTCACCGTTGGTCACCGTCCTTGTTACCCCTACTTTCGCACACTGGAGGACACATTTATGGACCTGTGACCAGTGACACAACTTAAAAACACTTGCATTGGATTCTCCTAAGTATGAACTTCAAAATCCCTGAAGACACCCTTTGAAGATTAGCCCTAAAAAATGCCCTTTTTCCATTAGCGCGGGTCCACAGTGTTTAACCCGCGCCAATGGCTCAGTTCCTCCAAAGAGGGCGCGCCCATGGACGCTCGGCCTGACACAGACAAAGCCCGCGCCACCCAAAAATTGGTCATGATTTTTGGCCAGCACGCACTGAAGTGTTTTTTCCTCCATTGCTATGCAGTTCTCTGAGGAAAAATCCCATGAATGGTCGAGTGTCGTCTTTTTTCATCCATGACAACCCAGATTCAAAGGCTATCTGGGACAATGCCAAATCTAGTAGGTGTCCGGATACAATGAATATGCCTCTCCTCCATCTATATAATAACTTGTCACCCTGCATTGAACGAACTAGTTTGCAGGAGCTAAGGTGAGCTAAGATTATGCGGATTGATAGTGAGAGCTGAGAGAGAAGTTATGCTGCTGGATGTTGAGAGAGGAAGTCACTTTGCAAGGCATGTTTAGCTGCTGACCCAGTTGAGACAGATTTCAACGTCAAGCCTATTTGGTTGTAATTATTCTCTTCTTTTATTGAATAATGAACGACTGTCATTATGGTTCCACTCACATATTCTTCTGATGATATTTGAGTTATATCCTGCTTGACTGATATATAATTGCATGATACTGGATTTTATGCTTGTGTCGGATTGTTCTTTGTTTGTGCAGGTGTCCATACGTGGAGCGTAAGGATAGTGACCAGCCAAAGCTAAAGGACAAGACGACGTTTCTTCCACGACAAATAGCGTTGGATTCCAGGTAGATCTTTTTGATCAACCTTTAAATTATGCAATTAGGAACTTGCGTGTAGTGTGTGTGCTTGTTGCTAGACCCTTGTCGGGCTAGTGGGATCGCCTCTGTCCACAGAGGGGATTTACCTACCCAACAGTTTTGGAGCAAATTGCGGGAGATTCAGGAGGTGAATAGACGAGCCGTTAGTTCTAGGTAATAGTCGAAGCCTTGAGCTACATTTTCATGCTATTCATTTCTACTTTTAGCCATTTTTTTTCGATTTTTAGGGAGGTTTTTGAAAATAATTTTCACCCTAGGTGGATGTAATTTCCAAGCACGAAATCATGCCGGTCGAGGGTGATTAGCAAAGCCATCCGCGCCGATCGGCGCAACTATTTTTAAAACAGGTGCGTCGGCCCATGGATAGGGCAAAACCCTATTTTCTCAAAAACTAATCGTTTAATCTTGAATTTTTTGTGCAAAGGATGATTATTGACTCAAATTAATGGCTTTTGCAGGAGAGAATCTCTAAAAAATGGTGGATTGGAGGTAAAGGGAACATGAAGATGTTGACACCCAGGCAATGAATGACCCAAATTTCATGGAGGCTTTGAGGGCTGGCGGGCTCCTCAAATGTTTCCTTACACCAAGGATGCGGGCCCAGCCCGAGTTGCTTTGATACCTAATAAGCCTTTGGGACATTAATTGAGAGATTTTTGTCATTGGAAACCAGGAGGCTGAGTTGACAACTTCAGATATCTACTTCATCACTGGACTATCTTGTAGAGATGAGCCAGTGAACTTGTATGGGTCACGTCCGATCGGGGCAAGCATATCTTCCCTGCTTGCCAAACACTACCCTGAGGCCCTAAAATCCAAGAGTGGAAAGATAGAGATTTCCAGTTTGTAGGATTTGACACTGAGGGTGCTTTTGTTGACTATCAGCAGAGTGGTGGAGTCCCAGGTGGAACATGAGACTAAGAAGTTGAAGTTCCTTTGTGCTATTGACTGCACAACTCGTACAATCTTCAATTGGGTAGAGGCCATGAAGATCAACATCAAGCGCCAGTTGTACAAGGCTAAGGCAAGGAATCTGAAGCAATTTGGCTTCGGATATGTACTTGTGACCTTCTTCCCAAAACGAGAGCCACTGGTCTAGTATCAGTTGACCGAGGTAGATCCTCCTGCACCACATGATTCGCGGATGGCCCGCTTGAGTCTTTTGATGCCTAGGATCACTAGGGGTCAGCATATGTCATACCAACCTGAATTCTTCTCATGGCTACGATGACAGAAGATCGTCATGGAGGACTAACCATATAGCGGCACTGATTTTCGTGGAGATCCAGGCATGCCCTTACTAGATGGAGAGGACTTCGATGACAAAGGTAAAAAACAAAATTTTAATTTTTGAGATTTTTTAATTGTTTTTTGGTATACATGTGCTTATAAAATTTCTCTTGTTTACGCATATGTTGGACCAGAGCGGCTAGCTGGGATGTCCCTCATAGTCAGGCGCATCCCTCGCCCTATTGATGTTGTTTCCCCTTATCAAGAAGGGGGCGACAATGAGGAGGAGATTGTGAGGAACCTTGAGGGGTTAACTCACGGTATCTCGGAGTATGCTTGGATAGGAGACATGCCCTATCGGTACCAGAGGCACATGGTGGGAGTCTCAGATCGGATCCACCGACTGCTGAGTCGTGTTGCATGAGTTGTCTCATGCTACCATTACCACCATGCTGATTAGTTCCTAGGTCCAGCATTTAAATATTTTTTGATGCCTGTGTGCCACGGATGTATGAGGCCTGCGAGCCACTCATGTTATTTTATACACACATATTACTTTTGGGGTTTTGTGTATCAAACATTCTCACCATCTAGATATATATATTTATATATATGTATCTATACATATATATATATATATATAATACATATATATACATATATATGTATATTATATATATATATGTTATATATATATATATATATATATAATATATATTTATATATATATATATATATATATATATATATATGTTATATATATATATATATAAATATATATATATATATATATATATATATATATATATATATATATACATATATGTTGTATTTTCCTGTCTACTATGGTACAAATGGTTTGTCTTATATTTTTACATGTTTCGTGAATGTCTATCCAACACGTAATTAGCTAATGCATCTGTCGATGTATTCATGCATCTAGGAATATGATGATATGTAATATAATCAAAATGCCTCTCCAATAGACAGATATGGAGATACATTCATAATATTTGAGGGTTCCTGATGGAATATTGCCCGTTGAGTTGAAGGATGACAAGCTGCAAATCCATGTTGACAACCAATTCTCTGATGCCCAGAGCGATGGCTTCTGACAACAATTCGATGAATACACTGTATTTAGCAATGTTGTTGGTTGTACGACCTAGGCAGATACCTTGAAGGTCAATCAACTCACTGTTAGGGTCATATATAGCCCATGCCGTGGATGATAAGTTCCGGGTACTACGACAAGCACCATCAGCAAAACCAATGTGAGGAGTCGCAAACATCTGCAAAGCAAGAAAAGCATAGTAAACAAGAAAGTTGTTTGAAAACTATCACACAAAACCACACTGTACAAAAATGAATCACACACTAATGTACATAAGTAACCATGCAAGATGACATAAGCATAGTACTTTTTGAGGTAAAGCCCATTTCAAGGCTTATCGAGAGGATTTCCTTTATAATAAATAAGCTCATAAGCTCCTTTCTGCAAAATGCATTTTACGATATAGGGCCCATGCCACATAGGTTCAAACTTGCCTTCCCCCAACTTATCGTTACCTTGGTCATATAATAAGACCAAATCACCCTCAAAGAATGTGCGAGGGGAGACAGACTAATTGAAATGGGATTTGACCCATTTCTTTTGTGCTTCGATGACCAAGGCAGTGAGACGGCGAGTCTCATCTAGTCGTTCTAAATATAAGAGGCGTTCCTCTTGAGGTGATGTTTCGGGGAGGAGTTCAATAGCTAACTTGAGTGAAGGAATCTTGGATTCGATCGAAAATGTTGCTTCCAAACCGTAGACCAGATAGAATGGTGTGACACCAGTTGCATCTTTGGTTGAAATTCAGTAGGCCGACAAAACTGAAAAGACAATGAGATGCAAATTTAACTTGTGCATCCCAATAATACGTTGAAGCATGGTGACCAAAACCTTGTTCATGGCTTCAACTTGGCCATTGGCCTGAGGGTAATATGGGGTCAAGCCACCATGGCACAAGCCCAATGCAGATGTTAGCTCTGCCATCATGTAATATCTGAAATGGGAGCCGTGGTATATGAAAATGGCTTGGGGTACGCTAAACCTGGAAATAACATGGTTAAAAAGGAATTGAGTCGTCGTCTTATTGTTTGTAGAATATGTAGGCATCGCTTCGGCCCATTTGGTGAAATAATCAATAGAGACGATAATATAGCCATGCCCCCCAATCGAACAAGGGTTACATGTCATATAATCGATGCTCCATTTGGCAAAGGGACCAACGGTAATGATGGGGTGTAGATGAGCAGGTGGGGCACGCATCTTGCATTGGTAAATTTGGAATTTGTGGCACTTACGGACAGCAAGAATGGAGTCGTTGAAGATAGATGGCCAGAAATAACCAGTGCAAAGGATTTTTTGAGTTGTAGCGTAACCAGACATATGACCACCACATGCCCTAGAGTAGCAATAATTGAGAGCTCTTTCAGCTTCCTCGATCGTAATGCATCAACGAAGAACTGAATCGACACCGACACAGTATAAAGTATAGCCAATGATACAGTAGGGTTGGGAATGATGCCGAATCCTTTGGTGATCATCCTTGGTCAACGCAAATTGAAATGTGGAGGTTTGGAGATACATGATGATATCACTGTACCATGGATCAAGGGTGCTAATAAGGAAAAGGGTCTCATCTGGAGGTTGTTCATCTGCATGAGCAAGGAGAGCTTTGGAGGGAAGGGAACAAATCAATTCAGCAAAAACAAGTGACTTCTTAGATTTGGCCATAGTGAAGACCAAATCGAATTCTTGCAGGATAAAAATCCATTTAGAATAGTTGCCCCCCAGTAATTGACGATTCAGGATATAGGTCATAGGGTTGCATTCATAAATCACTGTAGTTGTACATAAAAGGATATAGTGTCGAAAATGTTGAACAACCTGAACGGTAGCTAAAGCCAACTTCTCAACATGTGCATAACGTGTTTCAGTGTCGAGGAGATTCCGACTAAGGTAATAGATTACATGTTCACTGCCTTCGCCATTGTCTTGGACCAAAACCATAGCAATGGTGCTAGGGGCCACGGCTAGGTAAAGGAAGTAATCTCGATAATATTCTGGCAGATGTAATAGAGGAGCATTTATGAGGATGGCCTTAAGATTGTCAAAATATTTTTGGGCCACTTCGTCCCATGCAAAGGGCATTCCTTGTTTGAGTAACCTGGTAAATCCTGTGGCTAGCCCAGCATAGTTGGGTATAAAATGATGGAAAAAGTTGGCCTTTCCTTGCAAGGTCTGGAGATGGTGTAGTAAGGATGGAGGGGGTAAATTTACGATGGCCTCAAATTTTAGCGGATCTAGACGAATACCATCCTTGGAAATGATCAAACCGAGGAGTCATCCTGATTCCATGCAGAAAACCCATTTGTGTGGATTTAACCGTATGTTATAGTGTCTACAGCATAGAAAATCTACCGAAGATGGTCTAGGTGATCTTGGTGCTTACGAGAATGGGTAGGAAGGTCATCCAAGTAAGGCTGGACAATGTTGTGAATATCATGAAACACATAGGACATTGCCCGTTGAAACATGGCTCCAGCATTTTTGAGGTCGAGAGGGAGCTTCTTGTGCGTGAACATACCCCATGGATAGATAAAGGTCGTCTTTTCTTAGTTAGTTGGTGTGATATTAATCTGGTTATAACCAGAAAAACCATCCATAAAGGAAAATATCTTGATTCCGACACATTCATCAATGATTTGATCAATGAAGGGAGTATGATAGTTGTCTTTAGGACAGGCATGATTAAGATCTTGATAATCCACGCAAACATGAATCATGCCTTGTTTTTTAGTCACTGGGACAATATTAGACACCCACTCTATAAGGGGGATGGGATAGGTGAACCCATCCTTGAGAAGCTTTTCAACTTCACCCTTAATAGCAGCGGCCTTCCTAGGGTGCATCGGGCAAAGCCGTTGGCGAACAGGCTTCGCGTGTGGCTATGTTGGTATTTCATGCACCAAAATTCTAGGATCAATGCCAGGAATTTCTTCGTAAGATCATGCAAACACATCATGGAATTCCTTAAATAGACGAGTGTATGTCTTGATCTCATCCGGAGAACAAGATACCCTAATGTGAACATTTTTAATGACATCAGGTTTGATAGAAATGTCAATCGACATCGTTTGGGTAATATTACCCAAATTTCCCTCTGACCATACTTCATGAGTAACAGTCGGTGGTGGAAATGGAGAAGAGGACTTATCGAAAGTGATAGACATGACCGTCGGGCGAGGCAGGAACGAGGAGTGATGATGAATATCGATCCATGGTGGTTCCTCAAGAGACATGATTTCCATGATACCTTCATCAGCGAGGAAGGTTTCAGCTAAGGGATCAGATGATTCCAAAGTGCCAAGCTAGGGGGATTGAGAGTACATATTGAGAGAGGTCTTTGAAATATGTGAATCAGAGCACGCAGAGTTCGAAGCCGAAACAATTTCCATGTAATTGACTTTGGCGGGACTAAGCGGCATAACCTTACCCCAAGTATCAACAAGATCTGGTGCAGGTATGACCCAGGGATCAAATTTGATCGAGATCATGTTGACAGAGGCAACATGAGGAGGTGGGAGTGGAAAAATTTCCATTAAGGCAAAATCTTTGAAGAGACCTGCCCCCACACTCTCATAAGGAGCACCAAAGTTCTTGACATATGAAACATTGTCGTTCGGTGAGGAAGAGGCAAAGAAATAAAGCTGATTGACAGTGACAATTTTTCCTTAATGGGGAAAAAGAATCATGTGGAATAAGGAGGAGGCCACGGCATGCATGGCATGAGTCCAACTTCAGCAGAGTAGAAGATTATAATTGAGATTGGCATCAACAATTTCTACTTTGAATTGCACTGTCTTGCCTTCCAGGGTGATGGCAAGGTTAGGTAAGACACTGAATGGTCGTGAATCATGTCCATTGAAAGCTTCCAAAGTGTTCGTAGACTGGTTCAGTGAAGGGGATCCAATAGCCTTCCAACATGAAGTTGACATGATGTAGGTAGAAGCACCTTCATCGATGATAGTGTGGTGGATGGTCTTCTCATTGATGATTACCTGAATAAGAAAGGAAATCTGATGAGGTAGCTGTGGAACATGGTTCTCCAAATCGAAACATATCAAATTAGAATCAGTGGGATCAATGCCCCCAATAGGTAACAGCAAGGATTTATGCTGTGATGGGCAGTTTCAGAGTACCTCGAGAGCCAACATGGCTAACGGTGCCTGAGCAAAATGCTCAACAATATTGTAGTGTTGAGCAGCTCTAGCATTGGGGTTGTACGAGGATTTCCGCAGCATGACTCAAGAGGGTGGCTGCATAGCGGAATCAGGGTTAGGGCGCTCAATTTCCAAAGGGCCAGAACTCTGGGTAGAAGAAGAAGGTGCAACTTCTTTTCTTTCCCAGCTGCTAGAGCTATAGTTTGATAATATTTGTACCAGGTACACACATTAATGGGTGTGCTCATCATGAACACTTTAGATTCGGAGGAATCAAATCAGGGTTGGTCTACCATTTGAGTCTGCTGAGACTGAAATGTCTTTTTAAGGACAGCAGGGGTCCCTTTGAGCAGGCGACTAACTTCAGATTGTCGAGGACAATCCTTAGTCTAGTGATCCTCCTCAAAAATGAGGCAAGGATACGTAGGTTTCTGTTGCGAAGCTTTTCCAACAGACGATTTGGGAGGACCTTGTTTCAGGGCATCGGCTTTAGCTTTGCCTCTGCCTTTACTTTTCCCTTTCAAGGATTTGTCCACTGTGGTAGACTGAAAGTGTGGACCTCTGAGGTTTTACCAGGGCCAGGTGGATTCTGAGATGAACTGTTAGGAGAAGCATTCGAGACTAACTTCTATTTGGAAGAAGTTTTAGCAGGGGTCTGGGACAATGAACCAATAACTCCATCAATGGGAGGAATAGCCAGTGACTTTGATGCTGCGGGATCAAATGATGGTCGTGGAGCATTAGGTAATAACTCGTATAAAGTGCTAGACTCAGAGTAAACTAGATCCAAGTACTGGGCACGAGCGATGGCTTTATCTTCAGTGACGCATCCACCCATAGCTATATCATGAGCAATTGGGGTAACGAATGATTTGTTAAACCATTCAGTGATCAACTGATTAGCTATCTCGAATTTGATCAGGCGACGTCTACGTCTCCATTCATGGATGTGATCGAAGATGTGTGTCGCAGTATCTTGCTTAATCGATGTGATCAAATAGGTTCCAGTTGAATAGCGAACCGGCAACTGAAAATGCGTGAGGAAATCCATGGCTAAAGAGTTATAGTCATGGTAAGTACTTTGAGGTAGCTCGATGTACCATTTCATTGCAGCACTCATGAGGGTTCGTTGGAAAAGACAAAGACAAATGGAATCATCTATGTATGAGTTCAATGAGCACCAGAGGTGATATGTCATCACGTGGATCTGAGGATCTTCTTTAGCTTTTCCATCGAACTTTGGGCAATCACTTAGTATCTTGGATGGCATCGGAGGCTAGTACAGTGAATGAAGGATTGGATCATTCGTAAGGCGCGATACATCCGGCAACTCGAGTGTAGCCAAGAAAGGTAAGTGAGTGTTAAAAGGCAATGGGAGGCTGATAAGCGGGCAAATATGGAGGAGCCCATCCCTATTGGTAAGGAGTTTGGCCCCACAGTGGTGGATTTTGGCCATATGGCATCTAAGGCTACTCCCATTGCGGATTACCTTGACCATAGGGAGGATTTTGACCTTGAATACTTTGAAACTATCCAGGCATAGGTTGTTGATAAGAAACATATGGGTTAAAAGGCTATTGAGCATGTTGACCTTGGACATATGGATATGGGACCTGTTGTCCTGGAACATAGGGTTGATGAACCTGTTGTCCCTGAACAAAAGGATTTTGAACTTGCAGTCCTTGGGCATAAGGTTGGTACACTTGTTTCCCTTGGACGTAGGGGTTTTGTACCTGGTGCCCTTGGCTGGAAGGATTCTGAACCTGTTGACCTAGGACAAGAGGGTTTTGGGCCTGCTGCTGTAGTACTTGACCTTGACCTTGCCCCTGCAAGGGTTGACCTTGATGATATGTATACAAGGGTTGCTGCCGCCCTGGTTGGTTTTGTTGTTGCAAGGGTTGACCTTGCGGTTGCAAAATTTGTCCCTGGGTTTGCAGAGGTTGGACCTGCAAGGGTATGGGTTGAGAGGTGTGCAGAGCATATTGCATCTGCTACTGTGTGGCTTGCTGCAACTGTTGTAAGGATTGACCTTGCAGTTGTTGGAAGTGACCTTGCTGCGGGATAATTTTCCCTTGATGTTGCGTAGAGAGCCCTTGCTGAAACAAAGGTTTCCCTTGCAGTAACAAAGGCTACCCTAGTTTTTGTAAAGATTGTCCTTGTTGTTGCAAGGCTACTTGGACAGTGCCCAGGAAATTACTGAACTGAATTCGGCCGTAGCTAGGGTGGATGTACTGCCTAGATTGGAGGGTGCAAGGTTGATTAACCAATCCTTGAGAACCATATGGAACGTAAGGATTTTGGCATTGGACCTGAGCCCCACAGGGCTGTTGATACCAAACATTGCTTGATCCAGACGGACCAATGGGATTCTGAACTTGTTGGTACTGGACATTTCTTGATCCAGTAGGATCAGCAAGGTTATAAATAATACCAGAAGCGGGTTGGTTTATACCAAGCATGTGAGCTTGTGAACCTCTCACATTAGTGGCACCTGATACCATAGAGACATTCAGGTTATGCCCACCTTGTGGTGGCACAATCTGGCCACTAACTAATGGGACAGAGGAACTGATCGAGACAATCTTTGAAACTATCGTTGTGGCTGACGTGTAACTGGGATCGATGATACAAGAGTATTCAGAATGGTGGGTTGCAACGGGACTGAAGTAATAGCCCGTTGGGAAGTCGTGTCTGTGATGAAAGGACCTAACGTAGGCCTGATGCCTGACACCCATACAGGATTATGGTAGAGTGATGAGGTACTAGGTGTGCCTGAAACTCAGTGCCCCAAAGACACATAGTTAGGTGGCAAACTGGCTTGGAATACCTTCCGAAAAAGGGAAACCCTTGAGAGGAAATTGTAGTTGCAATTCTTCCTCGTAAACATTGTGTGGAGTAGAAACTTCAGACTCATCCAGAGATGTGACTGGACCACCGCCTTCGTGTTCCATGTTTGAAAATAAACGACGATGAATGGCCGATCATGTACTAAGGGATAGTTCCAAAGGAACACCCTGCTGGTCATACGAACTGTAAGGATGCTGCGATGATATCTCGAAAACATCAAATAGAGGGTTCGGAGGATAGATAATCAGTCCAAGTTGACCGTCAGTGGTCGGCGAGTTCTCTGGATTTCGAACGAGATTTTCCTGAGATTCTGGGCCAAGATCAGCAGATGACCCTGTATCGAAAGTAGGTGGAGGATGAGATGACAAAGGTTGAACACCCAAAAAAATTACAAGTTCAAAATTTTGGTCCTCGAGTGACTCTGATAACTCAGGAAACGGCTCCTCAGACAATCTTTCTGACGGAGGAGAGGATGAGGAATTGGGAGAACCAGATGGTTCAGCCACGATGTCCTTGTCTTAGTCAACGGAACAAATAACTTCAAGGCTTTAAAATGTAATTTTAAGGGAACTCATGATTTGGTTAAAAAGACTAACAATATGTTTTGTATCGTGGGCGATCAATTATTAAGATGCATAAAAAACTGATGTTCTTTCATTTTTTAATAATCGAGAAAGAAACAAAGATGACTCTATCACTTTCGATTGGAAACGAGCTCGAAAGGACAAGTGCTCGAATGATCTTTTAAGTTTAATGAGTCAAAAATATCAAATGACTACTCTGGATGATCTAAGTAAATAGGATTACCAAGCAACCGTGAACTGGAAAATACCTCTTGGTGAACCAAAAAGTATGAGCAGGCAATCTCCCTGAATGTTGTGTTTAGTGTATCACGTTCGCAAGGTGGCAGACTTGGCTTCCTAAGGATAAAAATATTTCAGCATAGTGGGGTCTCCCATTATATACTCGATGGTACGAGGATCACAAATATGTACTAATGTTGTCTAATCCCAAAGCTAACAACAACTTCTAGGTTTAAAGACGCTGGAACATGTCTCTAGCCTAGACCTTCTAGATATGATCGTTAATGTCAAATGCGCCTTAGGTTAATTGAATTCATTTTAGAGTTGATCTTGAGTTAAGTTTTAGTTTTCAAGTCTTAGCGATGTTACTCAAAAAAGATCAAATGCAACTAAATGAGACAAGACCCTTTCAATTCTATGAAATGCCTACACTAGAGAGGGTAGAAACTACTCAATCAAATGAAAGCAATCAAGCAACTGAAAATGAAATGATCGTTCACTACCTTACTTTTTCAAAAAATAAACTAATGAAAAATGCATTCCAATTCCTAATTTCCTGACAAATACTTATCCATTAGTCCTTTCAAAAACAAAAAAAATATCTTCCTTTTTCAAATGTTGATGCAATTCTAGTCTTTTAAAAGATGCAAATTATCGTAACATAATGATGCAACAAGCAAGAATTTCATACTTTTTCATGAAACAATGAAACAAACTTTTTGCATACAATCTTTCGGTGAATTTTTTTTTGAGACAATAAGCTCTTCAAGCAGATGAAAACAAGAAAAGAGAAGTTCATTGAGATCAATGAAACACCAACTTTACGAAACACAGGGCCAACAATGTAATCTATGTCGGAAAAGAAGCGTTCAAGCTAGTAAACTTTTGGTCATAAAAAGGACCAAAATCAAATGTAAAGAGTAAACACACCTACAACCCGACTTAGTGACTTCAAAAACTGCTGAATGGGCAACCAACTAGATGCCCTAGTGTCGCTGACCACTCAATGACTCAATCAATCAACTAGAAAGATGACAAGCCAACAAGCAATAAAAACCAAATGAAAAGTAGCTTTCTAATCAGGGATAAAATGATCCAAAAAGATTATGGGGTCAAAACCACAAGAGTAGAACACACTGGCCAAGATTGGGGTCAAGCCCTAATCTTTACTTACAGGCATCGGTGTGACTACCTAACTAACAACAAGTGTTAGAGGCTGGTTGGTGCGACTGTTCCTTAGCAATTCGTGCTGGTCAGCGCGACTGTTCCTTAGCAATTCGCACTGGTCGGCACGAATGTTCCTTAGCAATTCACACTGGTCGGCACCATTAACAGTGGATTAAGCATGCTAGCTGAGGTACCTAAGGAAAAATAAAATAAAATTTCAAAACAGGGACCAGATCTGCTACTATGAATTTTAGACTTAGGCCAGTAAGCAAGAGAAAAGAAACAAAACCAAAGGGAAAACGTGAAACTATAAAAGTTCTCACGAAATCATGAAATCCAAGACAAACAAAAGGATTGGGATCCCCAACGGAATCACCAATTTGTGGTGAAGTAAAATTATAAATGCGGACATGAATGAATTCCTCTAGCCCGATAATGGCTCTAGCCACAACAAATATATTCTATGGAATATTTCCTTAGGTTAGAATAAATCAAGAGGGCTTACCTCTTGGTTGCTTATCCTACCTCATGATGTCCTTGCTTGCTCACTCCAGCAATCTCTCGCTTCCTTCTTCAAGCTCCTGAAACAAGTAAACAAAAACAACACACAAACACAATAATAGACAAATTGCAATTAAACCTACTTAACAAGTCAAGAAACATTAAGACATGGATATGTAATATTACAAAACATGTAGGAAATCAATCAATAGTTGCATATATTAATATCAAAGAGAGATTACAACCAGTCGCCTTGACGTTGCAGTCTTCCTCTGATAAGACCAGGTTCCCACACACTTCTGCTAGCATTCCACGATGGCTTCAAACAACAATAGTTTTAAATATCTTCCCTTTAGGCTTCACTCCAAACCAAAACACACTTCTCCCTCACACAACTAGATAGCTACAACTAGTAATAGCTTGCTTATCTACTCCAAAATAGCATCAACACTTTGCAACTATAACATTCACACTTAGCCAAAACCTAGCTTGTGCTTGGGAAGAAGGGAGGTTTATATAGGAAATATGGATGGGAGATGGATCCTCTTCTCATGGGAGAAGGACTTATCCCTTGAGGTAGTTTCATCATTATAGGGGAAAGGAGCCCAAACTATCCTCGACCCCATCTGACCAAACCATTTACCAGACTTCTGTTACGGAGCTTCTAGAGCAGGAAGCTTCAGCTCTAATTTAAAAAACTTTCCATAACAAGACCGGTGCAAATGAAACACCGCTCAGTCACTCTGGTCGACGCGATGAGTAGTGCTAATCTCTGTACATTGGCGCAGGGGAGACAAAGGCCATTAGCACTGGTCTTGTAAACTGGGCAAAACAGAAGTTTCAGGGGAAATGATGCAAAGGGGAATTTATCTGCTCATGAAGAGGGACACAATGGGAGTTTCATCATGAAGGAAAAGCATGTGGGGTTCACTATATAGGTCCTCTAAGATCAAGGAACGGGGAGTACAGGGACAGTGACAAAATGTTGTGTAACACATACCCATGGTAAATGTTTGTAATTCCTACAGATTTCATAGTATTATCATGTATTCCATCCTGGGAAAGCTCCTTGCGCTCCTACTGCCACAACTCCTATTGTTGGCGGGGTTCCTGATGATCCTATAAACCCCCCTGAATTGTTGATGCCTATCAACCTAGGGCATTTGGCTGCAACATGTCCTCCCACCATGCAGTGTGTACACAATATGTTAGGTCTAGCTGGCCAAATTGGTTGTAGATCTTTTAGTTTTTCCATTAAGTTGGCGATCTAATTTTGGAGCCCCATGATTGACGGGTCTTGCAATCCCGCCCTTGATACTCATGCCGGTATCCTTTCATGGCATCTATACACGACGCTTGTTCTAAAGCATCTTGGGGAGTCCCAATATTTTGTTTTGTCAACGGTGTGCTCGTAAGGGGCAACAATCCTTTGATGAACCAGTCTCTCTGATGATTAGGATATAAGGTGTAGCTCATCTTAGCAATAGCATCCTAAATCTCTGCATCATTTCCCAAGCAGTTTCAGCTTCCTTCTACTTGATTTGGCATAGTTCTGATAATCCTTGCTGGTTAGTCTGAGGTACTTTGAATTCTTGCACAAAGCCTCTCTTGATATCATCTACTATGGGATTATGGTTCTGTTCTGCCCATTTTATAAACCAACGTAGAGCTCTCTCCCTCAATGTGATCTAGAACTCAATTTATTTAACATTATCTGGCTTCTGACACGCTCTCCATATAGCTTCGTAGAGGTACTAGTTTTTTTCTACATCTTCATTTCCTCTACCAGCAAATCAAGGGTATCTAGTGAAATATCTTGCCATGGTTACCCGAGTGTGTGCCAAAAGTACAAATCCTTTGTTTCTGGGTTGTTGAGATCCTTGTAGTCCTAAATTAATAATAGTGCTAATTCCAGTTCTATTTACTATGTTAAAGCTTGCCATATACTTCTCATGCACGTTGTGTACTCGTATCACTTTAGCTAACTTAGCAACAATTTTATCAAGATTATTGTAAGGCACTAGGGGAAGGTTCGGATGGATACTACCTGTACATCGGGGATTATGTTGCTGATCTCTTGCGGATGTTTCATCTTCAACAAATAATCTTCTCATGAAATTACTCATTTCCTCTTACATTTCCTCTTCGTGATTGTTATAAATATTTTCCTCAGGCAAGTTTCCTACAACCTGTAAGGGAGAGTCCCCATCACTATCCTGGATTTTTTTCCTCCCATCAGCTGTGGAGCGATAAAAAGGTGTCTTTGTAACTCCTAATTACCTCACATTCATTGTCAACCCAGGGCATTGTCAACCCAGGGACGAATTTTTGTTTCAAGAGTGTACTCAGTCTGAGGCGGCTATTTACTCAAGAGTAATGTTTAGTATTACAGCATTAAGAGAATACAAGAGTAAACGGATGTTAAACTATGACTAAATTGCTTCAAAAGGATAAAATCACACAAGGCAGCTTATCAGTCAAGGGTGCGGAAGCGATAACCCATCCCTCTAGAAACTGATGGAAAGGAAATTAGAGCATGGACCATAGGTCTGGGAGCTAGGTAGTGACTGCTAAGGCTCACTACAGCCTTAGACCTTCTCTCACACCAAAGCAGCAAATACAAGTACATGGAACGGCAGAAAGTAGAATAGAACAACAAATAGGAAATGGAACAGCAAGTCTGAAATGGAACGGCCATAAATGGAACAGCAAACTAGAATTAAAGGAATCTGAACAACAAACTTTAATTAATGGAAATGAACAACAGCAAAGCCAAATTAATAGCAAT